>CBVK0104399691.1:0-11597 GCA_900067695.1 Picea abies
GGCCCGAAACCGACGAAAATATGTCGGCCCAAAAAAAAAAATTCGGGGGCGCTGCCCCCGAACCCCCGACGCAGGCGCTCAGACACTGCTACTCGTGCAAAGAATATAACACATACCCAACATCAAACATGTCAATTTAAACACTTATTTGTTCATTGAAATGTCAAACCAACTAACTGACTGAGAGAGGAATCATTTCCTCCAAACTTTAGATATGTTGTAGTGCATTCCTACCTACAACATGCCACCCCCGTGTCAAGCCATGATACCACAAGGAGATTGATTCAGCTGACTACCCAACTAGGAAAATGGTCTAGGAAGGTTACTCTCCTTCACTCCACTGGAAACAACATAAGTTTCCCTCTTCCCACTGACTTCAGGACCTCCATGGGTTTATCAAGCACCTTAACCCAATTGGATTTCCTATGCACAAGTGTAACACACCCATGAAGGGGCAAATAAAAAAAAAATTATGTCCTCCTTATAGAAACAAATCCTCTTTCTCTCTACGGGTTCTAATTTGGAGAGTCCAGGACTCAACCCGAGCATCCGGTCAAGATTCTCTGAGTCTAAATCAAATGAGACTTTGAGACCATGATAGTCTCACCTCTAAATCAGATATAGGCCCTTTTGACCTATGTTGTAGGTCTTATGATACCCGTGACCTTATCCTTCACGCTTCAGTGAGGTCTCAGAGTTAGCATTATCCCCTTTTCTCTTGGCCTCTCCTCGGATGTGACCTTGGCGATGACCACGCGATTGCGAGCATAGCCACAAGTGATTTGTGGTTAAACTACTTTTGGGCCAGCAATCCTCCTCAAGTCTCCACGTGTCCTCCTGATGAAACCATGGTTTGAATTGCGTCCCACCCTTGATATTTTAAAATTCACGCAACTCCTGTCCCTGCAATGCTATAGGATCATCGATCTCGTGATCTTGTTGATACTATCTTAATCAATGGTTTAGATCTGTGCCTCTCAAATCTATGGACTAGATCTATCCCTCCTAGATCAACAACTGTGATCTCTTTGCAATTTCGGACTTCGGGATTTTGAAATCTCAAATCTTGCTTCTTCTATACTTCAAACTTTCAGAGATGACGATCCGTAGACACCTTTCCTACTCGATCAACAGTCTTTCTTCCACTTCAAGTGTTTGACCATTTAACCCAAATCAACAATTCTCCAACCCTCTTATCAATCAATGGTCAAGATCTCCTTTGGTTTTGAACTTCTGAGGTCTCAAATCTCAAACCTTATCCCTAATGAATTTTATCCAAAGGCTACAATCATATGACGTATGTCCTCCTGATCTGATGATCAAGGATTACTTCGGGTGTTCACTCGAAGCTCACATATTTGTGCCACATGTCCTCTGAATCCAACAGCTATGAATCACTTCGGGACTTTACCTGGAGTTCATGGATATGTGCCACATTTCCTTCGAATCCAATGTCTATGAATCACTTCGGGACTTTACTCAAATTTCATGGATTCATGCCATGTCTCCTTTATATCTATTGGCCTAGGTTCACTTCGAGTCTTAGGGCCTTTGGGGTTGGGAAATCTCAATTCTCAAACTGAAAACCCCACTACAATATTCCCAGAGCTCTTGATATATTGACAAGTGTCCTCGTGCCAATCGACGGTTCACGGATCTTCGGCTCTTTTGGCTTCAGGAATCTCAAGTTTCAAACTTTCCTCCTCCTAGAATCACGGTATCCGATGGTTCAAATCCACTCTGTTGATCTGAAGCTTGAAGTTTACCCAAACAATCTGACGACTCAAATATGTTCCTGTGATCGGATGACTGAGATTCTACTTCAGGTTTCTATCTCTTCAGGCTTCAGAAACTTCAAGTCTCAAACCTTGACAGGTTCTCTCTCCTGTGCATGCAAATGTTAAGACTCGTGCACCTTCTTGAGATCTGACGGTTTTCGATCCTTTTCATTGTGATCCAACGACCATTGTTGCTTCTATCAGTCTTCAAAGGTTTTAAACCTTTTCTCCTCCTACGAGTCCTATTCTTGGATCTTGTCAACACTTATGATAAGTGTTATCCCTTCTGATATTGATCCTTAAAGGATTTTGATTTCCCACGCACTCCTAGCGTTCGGGTATTTTGATAAATCAGTTCGAAGGATTTCCAAAAAGGAAATTCTTCTCGCCCTCTTGGCGTTCCTCTACTCTGGTTCTTTGATGCTTGGTCGCTTCTTGATGTCGATCAACGGCTCACAACAATTAGACATTTCGGAGCTTCAAGCTCTAGGATTCCTAGACTACTAGTCTGAAGGGAACACCTTCCCAAATTGCAAGGCTTTAAGCTCTAAGTCAAGGCAAGGTAACTTGTGGTTTTACCATGATGGTAACTATGCCAAGAGGCTTTCTCTGACTCTGGAACGGTGATGTAGCTCCCTAGGAGAGTGCCTTTGAGTGACTAAACATGGACAAATGGGAAAATCAAGCAGACATATAGGTTCTCAATGGAATGAACGCATATTCATAACTTAATCATTTAAAATAGAGAAAGAACCCTTTATAGACATATAAATACTCGCATACATCCATTACTTACAATTCAAAGCATAAGGAAAGAAAAACACTTATCAAAACCATATAGTGTGATGCAACTGCTGAAAGGGGTGCTTGTTTCCACCCAACCATAGGCTCAGTCACTCCCATTGGATTTATCACTGGCCTCCCCCAAGCTTAAGACATGATACTTCTAGATTCAATCTCTTCCTTCCAGCTCAATGGAAGGTAGAGATGAAGGTTACTCTCCTTCTCCCAATACAGAAATAGATAAGGATGAAGGTTACTTTTGGTTACTAATTACTGGTTCTATTCTATCATATGATTTATTGACCCAGGGTTCATGTCTTTCTAGTTTCCAACAAAAACCTCTAAAACTATCAGCCCTCCTGGTAAACCAAAAGGCAACGCAGTAGAACGCGCAATGTGCCACGCAGTCTCACTCGAGATAGATTTAATGGGTGGATGTAAGACTCATGTGTTTATAGCCTAGGATTGAGCACAAGATATGGGATCTGTGTTCTGGACCATTTATTATAACTTGTGATTACAACCTACTGTTATTCACGACTTATTCCCTCAATCTTGCAACAATAATTAAGCAAGAAATGTAACAACTCATTCATTCATTAAGAATAACAAATAAATACTAGAAATAGGGTAAAGATATGCATGCATTCATCCCCTTACATAAATGTTACCGTGGTTCACCTCCTCCCAGGTACATCCACAAATATTTGGCTCTTGGCTCTTTTATATCGCAGTTCTGCATATCCAGCGCTGGGCGCTTACAATTCTCCTCAGATGGGTAAGATCTATACGAGGAAAACTAGATCACAAAAGGCTCCTCATCTTACAATCTAATCCTCAGATATTCCTTCTCTCCTCTCCTCTAGCTCAACAGCTTACAAAATAGTACATAACAACATTACAATTTTCATCGACTCATGCATATCTATGATGTAGCAATGAAAAAGCGAACTAACAAGAAGGAACCCCCTATGATACCTACGTATCTATATTTATATATTTTGGGCTCTTCAGTCATTTACAATATATTACCAAAACTCTAACCCTACCAATGTTAGGTATTCCTCCCATGCACACATGTTGTTCTTCCTTCCAGCTGCCACTTTCCTTGTGCACACCTTCTTGCATGCACGTGTGTTGTGTTTTCCTCCAGTTGTTACTTCAGTTTCTGCACGCTTTCTTTCCCCATGATCGTCCTTCTTTCCACTTCGGCCTGCTGCCAACAATCCCCCAACAATGACATGTGGCTCGTCCCGAGCCACCTAATCCTTCTGAGCTTCCTCAATCTCCTTGGTGATCGTCTGGAACTTTTCCTTGAGCTCTGTTGTTTGTGTCAATGCCTACATGGTCTTATCCTTGATTGTGTCCACTACCTGGACTGCCACTTCATTGCTCGGAAATCCTGCACATTCTTCCTGGGACTACACTATCTGTGTCTTAGCTTCCTCTACTTGTGCCAGTACTTCTGCTACTTTCTCCTGTAATGGCTCCATTTGAGCCTGATGTTCATGTTTCTGGGTTTGCGCAGAGATTAGCTCTGCCTGAAATTTCTTAATCTCCTGCATCCCTTTGACACATTTTGGGATTGGTATGGTCTTTTTCTTATGCTTGAGCTCTTAGATCACTACATTGATCTGTTCCTCTTCCTTGTCCCACCGTTCAACCTGTGGATCTTCCTCCAACCTTGTCTAAAGCTGCGCTACTTTATCGAACAAGTAAGTTGTTGTTCTGACTTGTTTCTCTATTTCCAGAAACTATGCTATTGCTACATGCTTACTTTGCTCCTTCACTGACAGTGGAGTGGTGGGTATGAGATGTTCTTGGATATTCTCGATCTCCTTTTGATATTTCTCGATGGCCTATGCAATCTGATCAATCTTTTCTGCTACTGGAAGTTTGTTCCCTTGCCCGATGTTTGGAAGTTTCTCAAAAATTCCTCCTACTCTTCATTACAATTCATTCCTATGTTTTTTTGGTGTGATTAATGTGTCATCCCATCAGTCCTTGCCTCTCTTTAATTTCACCTAGTGTCATCCTGTCATGCTACTTTTGTCACCTTTTTTTTTCCCGCTTGTTTCCCGTTGTATGTAACCGTTGTTCTTTCCTTTGTCGAATTCATGTTTCTAACTTCATGTGGCCTTTCTATCTCTGGCGTATTGCACCCTTTTTAGTTTTGTTTCCTTTTCTTTTTTTTACTGCGTGATGGGTGGTCGACTGTCCTTGTACAGCTTCAGTTGGCTCCCGTTGATCATTCCCCTGAGTTCTGTGCCTGCTAAATCTCTTAATTGTACAGTGCCTCTGTCTATGATAGATATTACTTTGTATGGTCCTAACCAATGCATTCTAAGCTTTCCTAGGTGCTATAACGATTTGTTGTCATACATCAATACTAGATCTCCTTCCTTGAACATTTTCTTCTTGATGTGTCTATCATGCCAAGCTTTGTCTCTTGCTTTCTGCACTTGTTGATGGAATTATGCCAAGATCCGGTTTTCCTCCATGATCAATAACTGATTCATTCTCTCCTATACTATGCCTCATTCTATCATTTGTGTGATAGTTGTTACGCACAAGATGGGTACTAAAAATTCTAATGGTACTACTACTTCTTGGCCATAAACCAGTTTAAATGGTGTGTACCCTGTCAAATTTTTGCATGTAGTCTTGTATTCCCATAATACTGCTAGTACTTTGAGGTCCCAGTCATCTCTGTTGACATTACAAATATTTTTCAGTGCGTTCTCCAAAATCTTGTTGAAGGATTCCACTATGCCATTTTCCTGTGGATGATACGGTGTGCTCTTCTGATGATGGAATTCAAATTCTTTAGTCATCATGCAGATGGTGTTGTTTATGAAGTGTGTTCCTTGGTAGCTCATCAAAACTCTTGGGCACCTGAATCGAGTGATTACTTGTTCAAACAAAAAGTGCACTATTGTTTCTGCACTGCAATATTTTACTGTTGCAGCTTCCTCCCATCTTGTTAAATATTTTGTCACAGTGATAATGTACCTAGCCCCTGTTATTTTTGTCGGTGGGTTGATTAGTCCCACAAAGTCTATTGCCCAATTTTCAAATGCCTGTAATGTTACTTGTGGTCGTAATGGCATCTTGTCCCTTCTGTTTGGTTTTCCTACCCTTTGACAAACATCCCATCTTTGACAATACTCCTTCAAGTCTCTATGAATCGTTGGCCACCATAGTCCTGTGTGCAATACCTTATGCATGGTAGATTTACCTGCATAAAGACCTCCTACTATTCCCTTGTGGGATTCTTCTAAGACTCTTGGTATTTCATGCTCTAACGTGTATCTTCGCAAGATGATATCTGCACCCATTTTATATAACTGTCCAGCAATCAGTTGATAGTCGGCAATGAAAACTGCCAGGTTTTTCTTCTGCACGGTGCTATAGTCTTGTGGCGCAGTACCTGTACTCAAGTACTGAATGATATATGCTAAGTATTCATCAACAATCTATACTGAGAATAACTATGCATCTGGAAAGTTGTCTTCTAAATTTGTAGGTTCTTCTCCATTTGTGACCCTCAACAGGTGGTCAAGTCCTACATTCAATTTCCATGGTTTAACTATTACTTCAAAGTCGAATTCTTGGAATAGTAGTAACCATCGACAGATTCTCCCCCCCAACACTGGCTTGTTGACGAGGTATTTCAGGGCTGAGTGATCTGTGAACATTTTAAAGTGCTTTCCCAATAACTAATGTCTGAATTTCTGTAGTGCATAGACCATGGCTAGGCATTCTCTTCCTATCGTGTTATAGTTCTGTTATGAGTCTAATACCTTTCTGCTTGCGAACGCTATTGGGTGATCCAAGTATCTTGTTCCTGGCTGCACCAAGATAGCTCTGAGCGCTATTGTTGATGCATCTACATGCACATGAAATGTCTTTTCCTAGTCTTGAAATACTAATATTGGCACGGTAACCATGTTTTCCTTCAAGGTATCCATATCGTGTTGACACTCGTCATTCCACTGAAACTTTGTATCCTTCCTTAACAGCTTTTCCATTGGTGTTGTAATCTGTGCATATCCTTCGATGAATTTCCTATAATATTCTGTGTGTCCTAACGTTGATATTAGCTGATAGACTGTTTTTTGTGCTGGCAAGTTAACAATGACTACGATCTTTGTCGGATCTACCAATAAAAAAATTTTGCATACTATGTGGCATAATAGTATCCCAAACGGTGTTCCAAATATGCATTTCTTAATATTCAGTGATATCTAGCACTGTCTACATCTTTCTAACATCAGTCGTAAAACTTACACATGGTTTTTCAACAGGCTGTAGACTATCCAATCATCCAGGTATACTTCAAGAAATTGATGGATGAATTCCTTAAATGAAACAATGACTACTCTGGAGAATATTACTGGTGCATTATTCAGTCCAAACGGCATGATTGTGTACTGATAAGATCCCCATTCTATCAAAAATGTGGTCTTGTGTCTATCCTCCTGTGTTATCTTAATCTGGTGGTAGCCCGAAAATCCATTAGTGAATGAGTAAGCTTCATGTCCTCCCACGTTCTCTAACACTTCATCTGTGAACGGTGTAGGGAATGGGTTGTATAGGCATGCATCATTCAAATTCCTCAAGTCAACACATATCCTGATCCCTCTTCCTTGTTTCTTGTCCTATACTAATATAGGGCTTATCCATTCTAACTCCTCAACTGGTTCTATGATGTCGGCTTCAAGCATCCTGTCGATCTCATCTTTAAATTTTTGTTTATATATGGGGTTCAGTCTATAGGGTTTTTTTCTAATAGGTATCGCTTCAGGTCTGAGTGGTATCTTTATTTCTCCCAGTTCTCCAGCTATACCCTTCATCTCTGTGAATGTTGTGGGAAAGAGGTCATTGTATTCACATAACAACTCTGTGTTACTTTCTATTGTTTGCTCGTCCCAGTAATTTGCAATGCTAGCCATTTTGGGATGCTCCGCTATCCCGATGTTAAATTTTTTTACCTTGATTGGCATGGAAATGGCTTCTGATTCAATGGTTGGGACCTCCACATCTCTTTCGCCTTCTACTTATTTGATCTGAATGTTGCGTGAATCGTCTTCATCTAGTGCTTCCTCCTATACATGGTAACATGACAACAGTTCCTTACTGTCTGTTTATTCCGTTATTGCTCTTCTGTGATAAATTCTATTTCTGGTTCTTTGAGGAATATTATTCCTTTGATCCATTTAAGGGTTGCATCTATGTTGGGGTTCTCATGCTTGAATGAGAAAGTGACTGTTAAATTATGTTGCAATGTCGTCCATGTCGTAGTTCCTTTGCGCAATTCTTGGCTCATATACCAATTCGTTGGTATGCCTTCTAGAGTATGTATGAAGTGATGAGGCCATTCCTATGGTGGTTTCATTTTCCACAACATTATACATGCCTCCAAGTGTTCCGTTGGTGCTCTGTTTCCTTCGTATTTTTGTTGTTTGTTGTTTTTATGTTCTGCGCTGAACCTTATGCGCAGTAACCACTTACATTGGTACCAATCTGTGATTGTCTCTTTGTGTGCACTCCACCATCTTTCCAGTGCGGCCTTTAGTGCTAAAAATCTTTGGTTCTCTAACACTATGTCTTTGTACTGTGTCAATAATGTTTCCAAATCATTTATTTTGTGGAAGTTGGGTGGTTCTCTTATTTTTGTGCCTATCCATCTTACTGTGTGATCTATTCTTGCACATCTTCGCGTGGATACTTCATGTAGCCTCTGCTACCAGTTCTCTAAATCGGTGTCTAAGTCTATTATGCATGAAGTAATTCTCTGCCAACTAAGTACCCCATATTCATTTGGGTTTACGTAATCCTCATCACGCACAGTTGTTCTATACAACTGGCCAATTTCCTCTAAGTCTAGGCAAGTAGGTTATACAAACCTCTCCCCTTCTGATGGGTCTAATGGCGCAATGACCCTATGTTCTCTGGACTCAAATGTCACTTTCTTGATCTTCAAATTGATTATGGCCTAGTTTTCAAATGCCCAATCCAAACCAAGCAATTTTGGGTAAGGTGTTGTGTCATCCACTATATCAATGACTTCCAAATCTGCTTTAGTGCACACTCCATCAAGATCTATTGTCACTCCTTTCAATCTACCTATTGGTAGGACTTTGTGCTAGTTTTCTAGTTTCAATTGAATAGGTGAGTACCTAATGTGGGATCTCCCATGCATTGCCATGTCTTCTTTGGTAATACATTCACTTCGGATCCTAGATATAGTATAATGTCTCCCATATTGAAATCCCCAATGTTAGCATTCAATCTAAATTCCCTACTTGTTCTTATTTTTGTGTGTAGGTGATTAATTGTTTTAGGTTCTAGCTTTCCTTCCATATCACTGCTACACTTTTCTAGGATGTTTTACAATATTTTCATAGATGATGGATCACTTAATACTTTTACACATTATTGAAAGAATCCTTTGATTATACTTACTTGTCTCGTGGGCTGCATTTCGTTGGTATGATCCAATGATGGAGGCATCTCATATTCTGGTGCTTCCTTGTGTGGTTGCGCAGTTGAAGTTAACGTTATGTTCTCCTTATGAAATTCTTGCCTGGCCTCCTTAAAGGTCTCCTTTTCCTTTTGTGCATCGAACTTCTTTCTTGGTTCAGTGTTCTTCTTTATCCATTGGTTTTGCGCTGGTTCCTATCGAACTACGTCAGTGTCTGTTTTAGCTCCTCCACGAGTAACTATGTTGATATTTTGTGCTTCATCCCTTGCTTCAGATGAAATCCACTGAACATTATGATTGTTCTGGTTCCTCTTTTCATGAATCTTCACTAGTAGTGTCAAACATTCCTATGTATCATGGTCCGATGCGCAACAATACATACAAGTTGATGGTGGAAGCGGGCATTCCTTTGCATAATGTCTCGGTTGCTGACAATTGTGACATGTGGTTGGTCCTCTACCTCATATGAAACCTCCTATGGATCATCCTCTTCTTTTGTATCCTTCTTGATCACCTCTCGGTGATCCAGGTATACTGAGGCGTCTGATTATACTACGTGATATTGTACTAAGGTTGTGACGGGTTGTACTACAGTTGTGTGTTATTGTATGGTTGTTGCGTAGTATGGTACTATTGTTGCGTGGTGTTGTATGGTGTTAGGGCTTCATTGAACTATGGTGTTTCTTTCCCAGTCATTATTTCGGCCTGCACCCTATATGCATTTGATGTCCTTTCTCGCATCAGCTCCATAGTTCTGCAATCTTTATCATCGTGGCCCACTGACTTGCAAAAGATGCAATATGAAGTCTGTGGAACTGTCTGGTATTTTTGCATCATCGTGTAGTGATAAGGGTTGTGACCCAATTTCTTTCATATTTCACACCATAATCCTCCCGTTGGGAATGGATTTGGAATTCCTGCTAACATGTATTGTGCGAACATTGGACATTTGTTCTTGTGGTGTCCTTTCATCCTACACATGGTACACCAAATGACTTCTTGTTTGTCCTTTTTCTTATTCTGGATCAGCTGGAATGTGAGATTCTTCAAATACTCCTTCAGGTCTTCAATAGTTGGGTCTGTCTATTGGTACTGGTTTTCTTCCAATTGCAAGGCTGCCTTCAGAGCCTCTGCCTGCATTTTAAATTTTTGTTGTCATAAAGGGTATTTTAGGTGTGGGAGTATTGAATTGACAAGCAGGTGTCGATATTGCATATCGATCATGAGGTATTTTAACTTTCCCTTTAGTCGCTTGAATCTATGGTCAATCTCCCATATAGACTCTCCTGGTTTCTATCTTATTTCGATCATCTCGTTCATGTACTGATCCTATGAACTCGGTTTCTGAAAATAATTAATCAGTAACTTCTTAATGTCTACTAGTGTCCTGGTCATCCCAGGGGAATTGTTTATGTCTACACTCATGTACCATCCTAGTGCGCGGTCTCTTAGCGTAATAGCTAGTTGTGCAAGTTTGGTATCTTCATCAGTGATCTGTTTTTCTTCCCAGATCTTTGCACAAATGAACAAGTTATTCTCAGGGTCTTGTTGCTTCTCCCCAAAATTTTGGTAACTTGATGGTAGGATCGTGTCCTGCCATTTTGAATACTGAACTACTGCCTCATCCACGCAATGTAGATACTTGACTAGTGATGCTTGAACTAGTTCCTCTAGTTATTGTTCCTTGTGTAGATGTACTTCCTGCTGTCGAGATTCCTCTGAAATGTTGTTGTATAAATGGTGGTGTTCTATTTGGTGTATTATTCGCACATGGGTTTATGGGTTCCACGCTGACATTGATATGGATAGGATGGTTGTCTTCTCCTCCCGTTATTGGACCTCTCGTTTTCCTCTCATATGTTGCATGTAGGATTTCCTCAATCTGCTCCACAGCCCGTGCATCCTCTACCTCTTCCTCATCACTCGCCAAGCCTTACTTCATGGCTATAGCTCTCTTCTTGGTGTTCACCTTGTATTGGTAGGGTGATCTGCTACGCGTTTTTCCTGTTGACACCAAGATCCACTTGATTTGGTCGTCGTCCATCATGATTGGGTCCAAGGGTTCCTCCTCCTTCTTTCACTTATCCTTCCCTCCTTCCATTTATCCTCACTCTGTCAGTGCTTCCCCCCTTCCCCCATGCATGCAGCGAAGTTTAACTGTCTGATTCCATTGTCATTACCCCTTTGTTATATAACAATATCTTAATAGAAGTATACAGTGATTGAATGTACCTTCCTTGAGGTCTGCATAGAAATTCTTGCTCTGTTGTGCTGTATGACTTCACTGTGTCCATGGAAAACTCTGCTATGAAGCCTGCCACAATATTGTCAAGACAAAAGTCCACTGCACGGGTGAATTTGTTGTTCACCTATTTTAACTGCCCAATCTGTACTAGGGTCCAATCTAGCTATCAAATCTAGTTCGTCGTGTGGTTATCCTTCAAATTTAGTATGCACTCCTACAGTAGATGTGGAAAATCACAGAAAAAGACTTCATGTAAATCAGTAAACACGTATTTGTCCATATATTTGCGAGGTGTGATTCTAGG
>CBVK0104399719.1:0-11806 GCA_900067695.1 Picea abies
AACCCCTTACGTAGGTAGAATAATATATTTTCCATGTAATAAAGGTCGACATAAGTTAATAAGGCCTATTTAATAAATGTGAACAAGTCAATGTAAGAAGACCTAATAGAAGCTTCCGCTTCTAGAAATATCTTCCTCTAGAATGTTATTTAGAAGATAGAATTAATATAAATAAGAGTAGGAGGCATGAGAGATCCTTTTCTTGAGAAATATTGCAATAGAGCTCTGCTCTGCTGGAGGTTTCCCCCTTGAGGAGGCAAGTGAACATTGATTTCTTTGAATAAATGTATTGTTTGTGGTATTTCTCTTCTCAATATTGTGTTGTTCCATTGATATCCGATGAATATTCTTGTTTATACATATTATATTACATCTTGTACCTTACATGCATGGAGAATTTAAAGAGTTTTGGGATTATTTGGTGATATGAACCATATTGTTTTGTATGACAAGCTCACAAATCTAGATGAAAAATAACAACGTACTAGAAATCAAGTTTGTGTACTCCTTGATGAACCATCTTCCACCTATGTTACAGTTCATTTACAAAACTTGGCACATGATGATAGGGGTATGCCACAAACCCCTCTCTATATTAAAGAACAATCCCCTAGAAAATATGTTGAAGCAATATATGGAGATTGTTTTTCTAAAATTAGGATAAAATTTGAACAAAGAAACCATAAAACCTAGATTCTATAGTTCGATGAACCTCCTATTTACAATGATGAAAATAATTGTATTCCATATCTGTTTCATGAGCTTGACGGGATACAAACAAAGGAATATTTATATTTTATTATTGGCCCTCCTCTGGAAGACAGAGTTTCTACTGTAGATGGTGGATACAATTTTTATGAAGCCTACAGTCATAGAGAGCCATGTTCACTGCTAGACATACCCATCACTACTTAAGGGTATGACCACCCGATTTCAAATGAAGTCGATGTAACCCCCTTTCCTAGTACTCATGTGGGTGTTTTTGTTGCATCTACATCTGTAATTGTTCATTAATAATTTATTTCAAAGGAGGATAAGGTTCACAACAAGGTTGATGTCTATGAAGACTCTTGGTTGTAGAACAATCAAGGAAATGATGATTCTTTGTTTCCGATCACCGTGGGAAGTATTTTCGCTATCGATGTTGTCGAGTATCACACCAACTCCCATCCTTATCCTATCATTGCTCAAGAAACTAACGAATGAAATCATATTGTATTTGATACTGAATTCTTTTCCACTCCTAGGATCGATCACATTGTTTCATTCACATAAAGTGGTAAATGTTGTTCTAAATATTGCTTTGTTTATTGGTAAATGTACCGTACCTTCCAATATGAAAGTGTTGAACCTAAATGTTGACTTTATTGTTTCATTTTGTTATCTAGAAAATATTCAAATTGAATTGGAGTGATCATACCTTGTACTTATACCTCCTTCTTTCAAGGCTTTTGTGTGGATAATATGGGATGCTTCAATGGTATCTCTGCATGTTCAAATTTATCTTAAATAGTAGGTGTTATGAGGTCTACTCTATACTGAATTGCTAGTTGGAGTTTCACTTGATAAATTGGTTTCAAGCCTCTTTCAAGATCAAAGAGCTAAGACTACTAGTATTGGAATAAATAGTGGGGGATATGATATTATCCATTTCTTTCAATTCTCTTCTTAGGAGTTGAATGGGATGAGATAGAAATGTTTTGGGTTGAGCATGAGTGATGAGAGCATTGACTTCTCCTTTGTGTTTTCTAGGCTTTTGTCTAGATATTAAGCTAGAATGGTTTAATAGAATTTTTGCATGCATGGTTTGTTGAATTTATCTTCAACCACAGGTATTATGAGTCTTTTTCTTACAGAACTATTTGCTAGAGTTTCAATCTTCTCCTTATAAAAAAAATATACCTACAATGCTAATATTTAGCTCACTTATTATTAGTTGACAACCTTGAGGACATTAACAATGACTTTACTGATCAACTACAAATTCATATAAGACATTGATTATGCATATTGACTTTACTGATCAACTACAAATTCATATAAGACATTGATTATGCATATAATAATGTTGGCCCTATTTGGGTGCAACACTTTTCTTGCCAACCTAAACTAACTAATGCTAGTTTTTGAACTCTCTGGTTATAAGTGTCTAACATAAAATTCCAAGGATAGAAGTGTTCAACAATAGAATCCTATGGTTCTATGTGATCCATAGAGGTATCATGACCTTTCTTTGTTTCTTTGTGAGCGATAATTCAACAATTTGTATTTTTTCTTAACTATATGATTGGTATTGCGACATCAAAAGAAATCATCCAGTGGACTTGTGCTCACTGTGTCTTATGTGAATGCTTTTGATCCACATTGTGTCCTATTTGAGGTCTTGGGGGAGATGATTTTTTAATGTATTTACTTGTGAATAAAATCACAAACATAACATTCAAGTGTAGGGCGTTCTTGTTGGGTCTGTAAAGGGCATTGTAAATCCTGCAAAGTGAAGTTGTATTCAGTAGAAAAGAGAGGTTTTTTTCTCAATTCAAAGTATTATTCCCATAACCTCATGATAAGCAAAGAGCATGATGTAGGAAGTGTGTGCATTGTTGGGTATGTGTTATATTCTTTTCATGCGTGTGGGCGGGGTGGGGGGGTGCATCAGATTTGATGATGGGATATGATAATCCCACCACCTGTCACTCTTTTTGTACATGTGCACTAGATACTTTTCTATGAGGGGGGGGTCGCAGAGGGGTCAGGATTAGCCCCCCTTCTTAGGTGAAGCCAAGTATTTTGCAATATTGTAGTTGTGGGTGACCGTATATTCGAGTTATGTGTCATTCTTTGAAGAATTCCTTTCGGGGGGTACTTCTCAATATAAAGAGGGTCACTAGACTTGGAAGAAGATGTTGGCTCTGACACAACAAGAGTAGGCTCATAATTGTCGTAGTTCTTTTCTCAAGTTTGTTGATTGACCATCTAGTCACACATAAAAATTGTAGCATTCAAGGAAGGCCCCTCTTGTCGAGGGGTACTTTTCATGCCCCCTTGCGGAGGGGAAGGATTTGGTGCAACCATATGTTGAGGTTGAGGGGGGAAATGATGATTTAAGACAATAGGTTGCTAGGGGGCCTTTTGTTGAGCCAAATAACGATGAATTTCATCCCTCCTATGACATTGATGAGTAAACTATCATGCCTCTACTGTGGTATAGCATTTCGCTAAATTTCCAAAATTTTTAGGTCCCGATATGAAAATTGTTAAGGTGATAACAAGCCCAATGATATTTTGATCATTTGAAGTAGGTTCTTACATCTACACCATTACTTAAACCCCCAAATTACAATAAAGATTTCATCCTATACTTGGAAACTTTTGGTACCACCATTGGAATGATATTAGTCGAGAATGAAGATCAACACACCGAACACGTTATTTATTATCTCATTAAGGGCTTAGTTGGTGTCGAGCTTCAATATCCCTGCGTTGATAATTTGGTGCTAGCGGCAGCCTACCTACCATGTCCAACGATTCTGAAATTATATTCTACTCTGAACCACCAATGTTGTCTCTTACGCAAACCCAATGCAATATATTTTTTCCCACTAGATATTAGGGGGAAGATACTCTAAATGGATCATCCTCTTACAGGAATTTGATCTTGAATTATCCGCCCCTAAATCCAAAAAATCTTCGATCTTTGTAGAATTACTGATTGACATTTGTTGAGCCTTTAATGAATCTTTGGTACAAGATTTGTTGCCCGATGAATCTTTTTTTCTCATCGACTCGTCCAATCCTTGGTATGTAGACATATTGATTTATCTCCAGACCTAATGTTTTTGGCCCAATCTGTCTAAAGATGACCGTTGTCACATACTCCACCAATCCCGAAACTATCTCATTGTCAATGATACTCTTTACCATCGGGGAGTGGATATGGTGTTACATCAATATTTCGTCCGTTATAAAGCCAAAAAAATCCTAAATGAATGCCACCCTAGAGCATGTGGTGGCCATTTGTCTGGGTTTTCCACTACCCAAAATGTTTTACGCACAAGCTATTTTTGGGCCACAATTTTCAAAGATTGCATTAATACGGTACAAAAATTCCACCCTTGTCAAATATTTTCCAAAACAATGCATACTCACCTTGCTCCTTTACATCCAGTCGTTGCAGTTGGCCCATTTTCTAAATGGGGCATCAATTTCACCACCTGTAAACCTCCTTCTGTCACCTGTCATAATTACATTATTGTGGCCGTTGATTATTTTACAAAATGGGTAGAATCCATGCCCCCCTATTCTAACGATGCCAAGAATGTCACCTTGTTTGTGTTCAATCATATCATCACACGTTTCAATGTGCCTAAATCCATTATGACCAACCATGGATCACATTTTTGCAATAGCATGGTGACAAAAATGTCTACTCTGTTGCGTTTTGACCAAGAACATTCATCTCCTTATTCCCCTCAAGAAAATGGTTAAGTCGAGTCCATTAATAAAGTACTCAAAACAATGCTTCAGAGAATGATTGGAAAACATGAATCCAATTGGAATTTAATTCTATTCTTGGCTTTATGGCATATCAAACCTCTGCCAAAATGACCATTGGCTTCACCCTGTTCCAACTTGTCTATGGTTTGGAGGTCGTTTTACCCATTGAATGCGAAATACCATCCCTCAAGCTAGTTTTCGAACTCCTACTTGACACTTTCACTGAATAAGAGTGACTCCTATATTTATCCCATATTTATGAGAGATGTTGTGAAGCCATGATGGTCAATGAGTTTCATCAAAAGCGTGTCAAACACCAATACCATAAAAAAATACTCCCTCTCACCTTCTCGAAAGGCAATTTAGTTTTGGTCTACGACCAAGACCGTGACAAGTTAGGCGTAGGTAAGTTCGAACCTTTATGGAATGGCCCCTATATTGTTACACGAGTTCTAAAAAAAGGAGCCTATGAGCTAGTAGACTATCAAGGAAACCCATTATCAGATCCCCACAATAGGATCTACTTGAAAACGTATTATGCATAAGCCTTGAGATATCTAGTTATTTTGTACCTTATTTATTATAGTGTGCTATGGTTGTTTTTGTTTTCCATTTATGTGAAAACCTTTATCAATCTTCTTATCCTGCTTAATTCTTGAATTGCAAATGTTGTCATTGCCATCACCCTATTTTGGATATGTGGATGGAGCTAATCACACCTCCCGGAATATCGATAATGCTACCTGGGTAATCATCTCATCCACCAATGAGATAGTCATCTCTGGGGGCATCTATCTCGGCTCTGCAATGAAAATTTTGCAAAATACAATGTCGTTATTGAACTTCTGACCAAAGTATCTGCTTTAGGCATATGTCACTTGATAGTACACCTAGATTTCGAGCTTGTCGTTTCACACCTCAACTCTTCTTACTCTATTCGACATCCTATCCTTTTCCAGAAATATTTACGAGTATGACTCTTGGAACGATTATCATTTTATCTCTTATGAACATATACCAAGACAATTCAATTCTTTAGCTGTCTCACTAGAAAATTTCATATTGAATTGGAATCTACTCTACTAAAAAGCATCACATTCAACATTCACTGTAAAAACCATTATACACATCATTCATCACATATACATAAGAAAAAATAACAAATCCATATGTCCATATATATATATATATATATATACAAAGTGTGTCCAAAAACATCCAAAACTAGTATAACATAAAAAAATTGGGCTCTCCTCCCATACATCCGCAAATAAAATACGCATCAAAGTCCATCAAACTAAAGATAACTAGTCATCACGAGGATCCCTCTGGTCATTATAGAAAATAACTACTCATGTGACCTTCCACATAAGGCACCTGAAATGGTTTCCCACACCCACTACATTCCTCTGCATACACATATGTATATCATCCATGTGTGGCACTGGAATGCCAACAATTAAGCGCTCAAGATTTTCCTCAAGGTCTTCCAATAACTTTGCATCGACTCTTCCACCGTGTTGTTCTCTGCCACCACCTAGTTTCTCGCCTCGCCTATTCAATTGCAACATACCCACTAGACGTGCTGGTGCACAATCTTCCCATCAAAAATTATTTTTTATGTTGTACACAAAATCATTTATATATAAAAAAATCACAAAAAAAGAAAAAATACCAAAAATACTATAAATTTATCTTTCTTACCAAACTCATCGCCGAACCTTTTCCCCTCGGAGAGAACCATAACTAGATCATCATGATAGTATGTTCAACAACACATGTATTCCAATAGAGGACAAACACCTTCCGTAACTACTCACATAACCAGATCAAATATCAACAAATCGATGTTTTCACGTGGTAAAACCCCTATGAGGAAACATCCACGACCCTAGCCAACGCAACCACTTGGAGCAGTTTATTAATGCAAAAGAAAAAGATTATTGAGATATTTTACAAGAGATTTTCTCACAATCGATCATTTACAAATGAACCTCCATGCTCTTTAAATATAGATCATGGACCAATAGGGTGTTAAGCCACAGATCAATGGCCATTAAGATTGAGGAGAGTATGAACCATCAGATCACTCTATATCGGGAACATATCATGACCATCAGATTTCCCAACTACAAATGCATACTAATTTATACTAAAGAAACAAACTAAGAAACACACTTTTACCTAATGACACATTATACCAAGTAGATATTAACTAACTCCTAAGTGCATAAATATCCTAACATAGTGTAACTAACCATTATGATATTTCATGAAACAAATGTGGGACTGGTTCAACCAACGGGGATGGGCCATAACCACTATAGTGTCAGAGATGAGTAGAAATTAGAGGACGTAAATGATGATAAGGATGTTGCTGAAATCCTCCATGAGGTGCAAAGAAACCTTGAGATACTAACCATAGTTCCCTCTATGATGAGGATGAATGATGTCCCTAGAATATTATAGTGACACATTGTGGGTGTACCATATCCCTTCATCTGATTTTTGAGGAAAGTTTCCCACGCAATTGTCTTCTACCTCGGGATAAATATATGACAATGTCCCCTCTATTTTGTACCATGAAATATATAATTAGTATTGTGACACATATCTATATCTTCTATCATGATGGGCCATGTAGGCCAATTTTGTACACTACATGTGTTGGACTCGATGATGTACCTAACTCTCTATTTTGATATATGTATGGTTCAAATTTTTCTTATGATTTCAAATGATGGGATTGGAATCCATGTATTTAAGTACAATCATGATCATATTAATGCGTAATTTAATGACAAATGCTATTCTAACACTAAAGTAACTAACCAATAAAAAAATTATGTTAAGCTCCTGGTCCCACCATGGGTGTGCTTATGATGAGGGCCAAGGAGATATCCATTGCATAGGAAAATCAAGAAATAAACATGATAAGCATCAAAACGAATCAAACCACATGCAAAAAACAAAAATCAGCCACACCACATGCATAAAAATACATAGAATACAAATTACTACATGGATTTCTCCTTATGAATAATAAATTAATTTAGATCCCATTGTGAGTCTTTTGCTACCACATTGTAACCTCCCTAGCCTCTAGTTTGGTCCAAAATACTCCATAAACCCTATATCATAGCTCTGATACCAATAATTTAACCAACCATCCTTCTGGAAGGCTCATAACCAGACCTCTATCTAGGCGTCTAATTCCAACAAAAATAATATACCCTGTATATGAAACAATTACATAGTTCTAACAACATAAAATCCATGCATAATTATAACAATTATAACATGGCATAATTAAACATAATATCATAATAAAAAAGATGTAAAAACACAAAAATAACACTTATATTTTATTGAAAATCACCAACTGGTTGCATACCTCAGATGTTCCTCCTAGCAACAGACTTTGTTGTTCATTCACTCTCAACAACAGGTCACCCCCGAGCTAGGGCTATGACTCCACCAGGGAAAAGGTTACCTAATCCAAACTAAGGTGCAACAATGTAGGACTCAATACAAGAAAAATGACACCAAATCGAATAACAGTTCCACCTCACATCCTCTCATTCCCATCAGTCTATCCCACCCGAGCAAGTGTACCCATTCTCTGCTCAAAATTCCTTCAATTGTACCCTTCCCTTCTAGGGATCTAGAAATAGGTTGTCCAAGAAGTCTCAGATCTATGTGGAACTTGGAGAAAAAGGATGCTCTAAAACATTTATGGCACCCATTAAGCCAACACACAAGGAAACATATTCCCAACAATTCTCTCACCTAAAGAAAAAACTCCATAGGCCTGAAAACTTGCTTCTTCAAACCCAAACCACCAAGGATTTATAAGGTTACAATGATTCTAGGTTACAGTAGCTTCCTCACTCACCTTCTCTAATCCATAATACCAATGATGAAATGGAAAAATCAAATGCATAAATCAATGGATGAATGAGAATTACACTAAATTCTCCCTTTAAATATGCATGTGCCCTTTTTTACACATGGCACTCAAGGAAATACTTTTCCCCCACTTATAATTCATTCCCCTCACTTAGGAACTTGGTATAACATAATAACATAAAGACTTAGGACATTGATAATATATTATTATATTCCCTTCACTTAAGTATCCTTGAATTAGCCCCTTTTCACAAGTCCTTCTCCATACTCTTTTGTCGGAATTGGTCTCCACCAGTGATGTATTTAATAAACATATATGAGTGTCATTACAATTTACAATGTGAGGCTCACTAATCTTCCAACATATAGGATCTCTGAACTCATATCACAGAGGCACTCCAACTCTCTCTCCACACACACACATACACACGAACTTTGGCCCAAACATCTTGGATCACCAACCTATAAAAAATATTTACAATTACAACACAGGGTTCAAACTGGGGGTATTAGAGAGCCTTAATATGCTTTGTGTGAGTCTCATTGGACATTGCAAGCTCATGATAATTTTCATCCAAACGAGATCAGGAAACCCAAATATTGAATAGAACATCGATCGAAATCAATGATTCATAATCCATTTAATTACTTTGAATGGAAATCCAAGATCATACTTCTACTAAGGAGTAAGGGGCTTTACAAGGGCATTCTGGGGAAACAACTTGAACCTAATTAAGCTGTAGAAAAGGAAAATTACTTCAATAGAATGGATGAGGTATGTCAGATTCTACTCTTTTCCATCTCTCAAGACTTTCTCTTTCATGTTGAATATTTTTTAACTCCCAATGAAGTATGGGCTAAGTTTGGATGGATTGTTTGGTAAGAAGGATGAATAGAGAGGACATATATTGGAGAACAAGCTTATATATATGAGGCCAAGAAACTTTGAGACCTTATGGGACTACTTTTCCAAGTTAAAAAATTTGCTTCAATAGGATAAAGCTTGTTGGAATTGATAAGAAAGAGGAGCAGCTTATCTTCTCAAATTTTTTAAGGCTAGGGCCCAAGTATTATGTGTTTATTTCTTATTTCCGCACTATAAGGATTTCTATGGGAAAATGTTGGAAGATTCCCTCTATGGATTACTTTATAGAAATTCTCATTAATGGGTATAATAATCTCATTTAGATGGGGGTTCTCAAGATATCCAAGGCCCATGATCTTGTAGTGAAGGATAATAGCAAGAAGAACAAGTAGAAATCAAGGGATCTTGATCACATATATAAAAAAATCATCGAATCCTCTAAGGATACATTGAACCCAAAGGGAAGGAAGTCTAATAAGGATAGAATAAAGTGAATCTACTATAACAAAGGTTTTCATCCTGAGAGTTCTTCTATGGTGAAGACAATTGATCTTATGGTGAAAGTACTTCAACAACACAAACTTGCAGATTGCATACCATACAGTGTTAAGAAGAAGACTAAAGACAATCCACCAAATAATCAAGGTAAGGGTCATGTTTTGACTACTATTTATTCATCATCTGATAGATGGATGTTTGGTGCAAGGTTGAGACCAGGGTTCTTTAAGGTTGCCAACAAAAGGAACTGTTGTAGTCTAGCAAAATCGACATATCCATCCTTCCACAAGGGAAAGAAGTCTCAATAGAATTGTATCTTAGACTTGGATGATGAAGTGAGTTAGAGAGAATGCAACATCAGATTTACCTTAACAATGTTTAGGGACATACATAGCATATCCAAAACATATCCATAAACAATGATCAAATACTTAACCAGACAAGAAACAAGTAACTACGAGACAAAAATGTAGATTCATACACATCATAAAATATCATATGATGTGTAGATTCATACACATCATAGAAGATTCACAACAAGAAATTTTAGGGCCCAAGCACATATTTATATCAGTATCTCCAATTTTTTAAAATCATCATACATCATAGGTCTCCAATACAATCTCTTGCGCAACAATATACAATTCCACATAACCCATTACAGACTCAATATTATGTTGCGAAGGAAACATGAATATCAATAGAGGCCCTTACAATAGAAGGACAAGACTCAGATAGACAAAGAATAACCCCAAAATATGAGCTACCAGACTAATCTCTCCTACTAAAAAACAATAATAATAGTGAAAAATGTCACCACCCCACCAACCCCCTTCCCATTATATAGTTCCCATATTTATATCTTTCTCTTGGCCGCTTCTTGGATTCTTTATTACACTTTAGGTATTGTATCATCTGCTATGCTCTTGGAATTTTTTGTTGCTCATCTAGCTGGTGTTTAGTATTTCTGGTGGTTTCCACCGCTTCTAAAACTTACACGTGGAACTTTTCCTAAAACTTCATCATTTCAAAAAACAGAGGGCCCAATAGGCCTCGACCACAACCATTGACTTGTCCTGAGTCAACCCTTCACTTCCTCACAGGGGATTCCTCCAAACGAAGGGCCGAGTCCGATACAAATTTTACAAATTTCTAGTGGAAGCTATCATACTGATCCATCTGATCCTGCCACTTCCGCACCAAAATGGAAGCTCCCACAATAAATTTTTGTGCAACTACAATATTAGACTATGCACGCTTAGTTGCTAGCAACACATTCCACTTAGTTTTTGCAGCTAAATCCAATTGTTTCATATTGACATAGGTATCATGAAATGCAAGATTGAAGTCCATGATTTATTTCTTAGCAGCCCGAGTAACCTTGTACATCCCATCAATTATTTATTCGGCCTTCTTAATCTCCAAAAACTTTTCCTGTTATGAAATGGGGTCAATTATTGCCTGTGCCTCCTTATTCATCTTCTGGATTTCAATCCATATTTATTCTATTGACTTATTCCTCTATTCTAAGATGTCGACCCAATCATTGAACATGGAAAATAACTGACTCCACTCACCATCTCGACAATGAAGTGAGGATCAGACTATGTCACCTTCAACAACAACTTGAGTAATCTTCTCGAGCATGTCCTTAGGTCATTCCTACTCCTTTATATTGATAGATTGTAGTTGTTGTTGGAGGCTGTCCATTCTGCCCACTAATTGTGACCTTGCCTCTATCATAAGCTCAACCTGGTGCACTAGCGCAACTAGGATAATATGCTCAGGGATATCGGGATCAACCTACCTGAATGTGGTCCACACTTGGAGAAACTTGTCAAAAATAGCCACAATAGTAGACTTACCCTATGTGTGCAATCCATGCTAATGATACCTAGTTGTAGATATCGCAACTATGTCTTGGTGCAACTAGTGAATCTGTTGTGTGAGCTACTCATTCATCTGTGTTAGAAAAACAGGACCATGGAGCAATAAAATAAAACAAATGTGGAAAAAAAACATAGAAGATACACAATAAAA
>CBVK0104399720.1:0-10746 GCA_900067695.1 Picea abies
GGGGTAGCCCCCCTCTACACTCCCCCACGTGGAAGAGTGTACATACTTCTGGGGTGTAAATACTTCATGGGGTATAAACATGGTTCAAAGTAAAAGACTTCTAAATCAAGAAGATAATCAGGCTCAACAACCAACAATCTGCTCACCCAAAGTTATCCACTGCTCAAGTTGATCAGTAGAGGCACGAATAAGATGCAAGGTTTGCAGTGTGGACTAGGCTGTGAACTCTCCATTGGTAAAAGAAGGATCCATGGGAAAACTTGAGGAAAAAGTTTGGCCACTAGAAACATATTGTTCAAACATACTAGGGGTGCTAGCACCATTAGGAATAGCAGAAGTAGCTCAGAATCTATGTGCAAGCCTATATTGGACCTCTTGAGGAAGAATCCCAACCACATCCATGTGCTCTAGGAACAATTTCACTATTGTATGACACTGTTGAGGATCTTGCAGCAGTGGCACAATCTATTCCTTAAATGAGCTCATACTGTGAGAAGAATGAGTGTCCTCCTGGGTATCCATAAGTTTTTTTGGAGGATCTTTACTCAATTGTTCCAACACTTATGTGTATTTCTCAATCTTTGTAGTTGGTATATATTTAGGTGGGTTACTAAGTGGGACATGAACCTGTGGAATTTGGGGGAAGGGGGACGTAATGGGGATTGTGGTGCTTGTGTTCATAGTGTAGGGGTCGGTAGAATCTATCTCAGCAGTGTCAAGATGGGTGTGGGAAAGGGAGTATGTAGTGGTGGATGGGGCATCTGCGGTCAATCTAGGTGGTTAGTTAGTGAGCTCCTCAATGATGGGAATAGGATTTTCCTTAACTAGAGGATCATCCAAAATAGTGATAATGGGGATTGAGGATAGGATGGGAGTGGTGGTACAAGTTTGAGGTGGAAGGGAAGAAACAAGAATGACATCTTTGATAATAGTGTCAATGGTGGATGTGGATGGAGAGCTGGTGTGTAGTTTCTTAAGAGGAAAAGTGGCGATAATGGCTTCACGAAACTTCTTACTGAAGATTGTGGCATCATTTGTGGCATCATCTAGGATTGATGGGAAGGGAAGAATAAACAACCTGGGAAATGTATCCTCTTCTCCTTATTCCTCTTCTTCCTCGGAGGTCGAGGGAATAAATTATCATTTTGTAGTTTTTGTGTTGGATCCTGGAATATCTACTGGTGTTGGGGCCTTCCGATGAAAAATTGAAGGTAGCTGATAGGAGAAGTTGGACCACTTCTTCTCTTTTTGTATTTGAGGCCACGAGCATACCTCATATTCTAGAGCTTTCTCATCAAGGTAGTGAGGTAGTGAAGGAGTTTGAAATTGTTCCATCATTGTACCAAGAGGCCACAAAAAGGTGTTTTCTCTATTCATGCTAAACCGGAGCTTGCTGGTATGGAAATTGAATAGGTCCTGGGGGATTCTCATGCAGTGAGTGGTGTAAAAAATGTCCTTAAACCACTACAGGAAAGCACCATTGTTGAATGAATTATTGGTAGTATTCATATGGGTGTGCCATGGCGTGAACCTCATCACTACTTGGCTATCTAAATTTATTGTTAGTCACCACTTCCACATAGAAAATGCGACTAAAATTTATTCGTATATTAAATATCCTACCTTTTAATGTGCATCGATGAAAGACTAGAAAATTTTTGTCCTTAGGTATTGGCACTAGTTCATGGCCGCTTCTTGTGCACAAAAATCCATAACTGAGAGGGAATCCAACAAGAGTTCCCCTTGCATGTATCTACTCATGAATTTGTATGAAATAAAGTAACATGCACAACAGACTGTTTCAAGAAGAATGGGGTCAATCAAGGCTTCTCAACCGCCTCATCCGGTGTTGAACATGGCATAGAGACTAGGCTCTCCCTTATTCTTTCTGTGCTTTCCTGACCCTTGGAATCCATTAGTAACATAATTTCCATCCATTAAGATACTTGTGAGCTAGTGTATATCATCCACATGAACTAGGTACTCTCTATCTAACCACATGGAGCCATTTTGGACGTGAATGATGGGGAACTTGGTATAGTTCCCAACTTCTCTTGTAGTCATAAATACTGCAAAATATGACGAGTTCATAATTTTAGACTCCTATAGCGACACATAGGGAGTTTTCCATTCAATTCCAACATCTCACGAAGGCAATGGAATATAGTCTAGATGGAATTTGGTGTTCATCTGAGGGAATACATCACCATCCAAAAAAATCTATATCGATGAGTCAAGTTTGCTCGACTTTTTGTTGTAGGTATCCTATGAACACAACTCATGGATCAACGAATTCTGTATGAAAAACAAGCTTTGGAATAACACCCCGTGTAGTTCCAAAGCAGCCCATGGTTGGAAACCTGTGCTAGTATATGAACACAACAAAGGGGCAGGAATGAAGGTACAAGTTCATAGAATGTTGAGTAGGATCTAGGGATGAATATGAAAATAAGAAGATAAGGAACAATGAATTAGATGATGGGCAATGATAAACTTATATACAGTCTCAATGAGGTGACGTGGAAGAAGCATTAAAGTGTCATTAAGGGCTAAGCCACACGAATAATGATCATTAATAACAAATATGGCCCCAAATACAGAAAACTCTAGTTGGATACTTGGGTAATAAAGGACATGAATATCAACACAAATATGAGAGAACGTGAGGCTCGGGAAAGTACTATTTCATTGATAGTTAATTGAAAAGGTACTGAGAGTCATTTGGAATTAAATGACTTAGACCAACAATGACGGGACAATCACAAAAAAGGTACCAATGGAATTTAATGAACAAAGTGACAACGACATGGCATGGACTTCAAACTTGGAAATTATTAAATGTAAAGATATTTGACACAAACCTCCCTAACCACAATGGTGTGATCCCAGTTGGACGAATTGACAATGACAACTAGATGATTCGACAACTTATGGTGGACACGTCATTGTTTATTGGAAGAAACATGAAAACTAACAAAAAATAATAAAATTGTAACTATGATATTCACTCTCTATGACAAGAGTGCTACAAATATTATCTTAATGGGAATAAATGTAAGGCTTTAGGTGTGCACCATTCAACCAACCTAGACTAATAATTCCATTGATTTGCACAAGCCTAACAATTTCGGATTCACAAATTTCTGCAACTATGAAGGGTCCAAGCCAATGCATTTTCAATTTCCCTAGATTCTTTTGATACTTACTATCATACAACAAAAATTGATCACCTTGGGAAAAATTCTTAGTCTTAATGTGCTTGTCATTCCAGTCCTTCTTCCTAGAATTTTCTACAGTTTGGTGAAATTCTACCAGAAATCAAGCCTCATCCAATTATAACAACTCTGTGATCCATTCTGCAATTGATTCTTCATCTTTCATATGATTCATTTGCGTAATATATAAGCTTTGGGTAATTAACTTAGCTGGAATGACTGCTTATCTACAATAAACTAGTTGGAATAGAGTATACTTATGAAACCTCATTATAGTAATCATGTAATCCCATAATACATTTGGAACTTGTTCATCCCAGTCATCCCTATTTTCACAACATACCTTGGTTAACCTCCTCTCCATAATATTGTTAAAGGATTCAAGTGTACAATTTCCTTGTGGATGATACATGATACTTTTATGATGTTGAATTAGGAACTCGTGGGTGAGAGTGGCTATAGTTTCATTGATGAAATATGCACCCTGATCACTGGTTAAACTGTGGGGGAACCCAAATTGAGTGATGATGTTCTCAAAAATAAACTTGGCCAATGTATATATAGATAAATCTCTAACTAGCTCTGCTTCAGTCCAGTGGGTGAGATAGTCAGTAGCAGTGATGATATACCTTTTTTTCGAGTGCTTGGCTAGAAAATTAATCAATCCTATGAAATAAACTTCCCATTTCTCAAAGGATTGAAGATCCCAAACATGATGTAATGGAAACTCATCTCTGTGTGATGGCTTACCGAACCTTTGAAAAACATCACATGCCATAGCATAATCCTTGGAATATTTGAAGACAGTTGGCCACCATAATCCATCTTGAATTATATTCTACCCAATCAATTTCCCTCCAACATATCCTCCCACAACTCCACTATGACATTCCCACAATATCTCCAGCCGCTCATGATAAAGTATGCATCGTCGAAGCATGTTTTCCAATCCCAAATTATATAACTGACCTGCGAGCAACTCATAATATGCATAACGAAACAACAGGTGTCTCTTCTGAGTTTCAAAATACTCATCAGGTATATTACTAGTGGTGAGAAACAATCCAATATCACAAAGGAAATTATGGATAGCCTCAATTTTAAAGATATTTTCATTTGGGATTTGATCATCTATAGCTTCACTTATTTCTCCTAACTCTAGCCTCAATAGGTGATCGATGCCAATGTTTAACTTTCATGGCTTGACGATAACTTCAAAGGAAAATTCCTGGAACAATAGAAGCCACCTTCAAATCCTTCCTTCCAACAAAGTTTTGTTAACCAAATATTTCAAAGAGGAGTGATCAATAAAAAAATTAAAATAACCACATAGCAAGTAGTGTATGCACTTTTGCAGTGCATGAACCATTTCTAAACCTTCCCTTTTAGTGGTGGTATAGTTGCACTTGACTTGTGGCAATTTTCTACTAGAAAAGTAAATTGGATGATCTAGATTTCCCTCCCCTTGTTGCATAAGGATAGCACCAATAGAAATGCCAGAAGCATCAATTTGTACATGGAATTAAATATACCAATTGGGATATGTCAAAATAGGGGGAGTGCTAAGTTTTTCCTTCAAAACATTAAATGATTTATCATAGTCATGAGTCCACTGAAACACTTCATACTTCTTCAAGAATTTTTCCATAGGTTTAGTTATACTTCCATAGTTCCTGATAAACCTACGATAGTATCTAGTATGACCCATAGTGGATTACAATTGTTTAGCAGTTGTAGGTGGAGGCATAATGAGAATAAAAACATTTTTTGCAGGGTCTACTAGAACTCCTTCTCTGCACAAAATGTGTCCCAACAATTTCCAAACGACATGCATAAGATGCACTTTTTCAGATTTAAGGAGATTTTTAAATGTCGAAACTAATCAAACATCAACCGAAGCAGGCCTATGTGTTCCTTCAATAGACTGTAAACAATCTAATCATCCATATGTACTTCAAGAAACTTATGAACAAAGTCACGTAAATTAGTAATAACAATTCTAGAGAAGATAGTTGGGGCATTCTTCGGTCCAAAGGGAATAATGTTATAAGAAAAAGAACCCCGCTCATTTGTAAAGGTAATATTGTTTTTTTCATGTTCCATGATTCTAACATGATGATAACCTAAGAATCCATTTGTGAAGGAGTATGCTTCTTTTCCAGCCACCTGATCTAGTACTTTATCATTGAAGGGAGTTGAAAAAGGATCATGTATGCAATATGTATTTCTGTATATGTATTTTTTTGTTTTTTGTTTTATTTAAAGAAATTCTAAATGAATTAATTAAATTCATATTTCAGTCTCTAAATGCGCTTCCTCAACAACAATGCCAAAATGTAGGTATAATTTAGAGTATAAATCAGATCATGAATTTAAATATCAATCTAGGATGGTAAGACTTAGAAGCACACCAAAATATATGGATAAAGACTAATTTTCTGAATCACAATAACTCCATTTACAGAAATTTAAACATTCTTGCATTTGGAAATGAATTTAATGTATCTTAATGACTTAGATTATGTAATCAAGTAAACCTTAATATCCCTTACATGAGATACATTCATAATGTTTTCAAGAACATAACAACATTTAGATCATCCAATATTCTAAACTAAAATAACATATAAACATGAACTGTAGAAATTAACAATTTGACAATCTTTTACTGTTGTAGGTAAGAGACATCAAACTCCTATACAATAGGTTAATGCACAATGTGTTATCAAACTTAGAAAAAATTAAGGTTTTTAATCTAATGAAAAATAAATCATTTAAACAATAGAAAGAGACTACAACAAATATGAAGGCATACCAAACACTTAAAAAATAAGTGTACATGCTTGGAAATGGGGGCCCTCCACGCTTTGCTTGCACACTTGGATGTAAAACCAGTTAGAAAAAATTGAGTAACAACATCAAAACATTCACAACATCATGATTTAGGTGTCCAATAGCTCCAAATATATTATCTCTAATCAATTTAGAATTCTCAATATAATAACATATGCTTCTCTTCAAGTCTTTAGTATTTATACAAAAAGATTTGTAACCAAAATACTAAAAATTCTCTAATCAGATGATAAGATCCACAAAATATGATAATGAGCTTGAACCCCATCTCCTAGATCCATTAAATATGAGAAAATCCCTCAAAATCCAAAACTATCCTGATTTTTGGCTAAAAACATGGCATTTTCTGCTGAAGTGACCTAGTTTGACTAGTGTTGACAAGGCACGTGTGAGGGATTTCTTGGGAAGAGAATATAAAATCATCCATCTGTGTACATCAAGGATTAACACACATGTTTCATAATTTTCCCAAGTGTCTCGCAAGTATATAAACCACAGAGCTATTATGGGAAGTTGCAACTTCTTGTAATTTCTGCTAAAAATTAAATTTTGATGACTAAATTTTTTAAAAAATCAAATCATAAAAAATAAATGACAAATGTACCTGAGATGATCCATTTGAATAAAATATGGAGGTAATGTAAGGTATATTAGAGAAAAATAGAGGAAAACCATAGGTTATATGGAAAAAATAAGCATAAAAAATGGTACCCAACACATGCTAAGTGGCATACTAGCTCCAAATGACTCAACTTATGAAGGATGAGGTACCACCCAAGGATCATGAGACCCATGCATTTAAAAATTACTTGAAGAGATCATACAAATTGGAGCCATAGTTTGAGTAGTGAGTGGTAGGGTTAGGGTAAATGTACACATGAGAAATGAATTGTTGAACACCCCCACACAAACACTCTTGTAAGCACTTCAGGAATCATTCGTGAATGGAATGTTCATATCGTTGATAGTTCTATAGTTGAGTTTGCAATATTATAATGAATAGATATTTACCACCATCCCTTCATGGGTAAACTTGATAACCCTAAATACTAAGGATAATACATCCATCATTGCATAGAACCAACTATGCCTACGAAAAATATTTTAGTCTAGTGGGGTGTCGACTACCTCATCTTCAATTGAGAAAAACTTTCCACCTAACTCCATAGGAAAGGTGGACATGATTCCGATAGAATAAAAATTTTGGTCCATCAAATGACTTCAACATGGTGTTGGATTGAACAAGCTTTAGAGAACTTATAACTCTCCAACATGACCTAGTCATAATACAAGTGGAGGCTCCCTCAACAATGGTTTTAAAGATATTCATCCCATGTGAGACTACTTATATATGAAAAGAAATATAGTGGGGGATCCTAGGATAAATTTGGTGAGTGTCAAATGTAATTAACTGGTTATCTGAAGGGTTTTCCCCACCTATAGCAGATAAAAATTCCCTCCACTGCGTTGGGAAACTTTGGAACTTTGGAGGACTTCGAGGGATGACATGGAACATGATGCCTAGGTGAAATATTCCAAATAATATAATTATGGGTATCCCATATGTTAATATTATGCATAGAAATATGAATTAAACCCTTTGGTGGGAAAATCACTCTATAAATGGATGGGTTTTCTATCTGGAGAGGGTCCCCATGATGGGAACTAAATTCTAGGTCCTTATAAGAAGAATCACTCTTTGGATTCTTGTAATTATGAGCATGAGTTTGTAAATTAACCATCTAGTCACACACGTATATGTTGGGACTTGACAAAAATACCCCTTGTTGGTGATTAACTTTCATAACTCCTTGTGGAGGTGTAGGATTTATTGAAACCATCTTTTATTGTTGCAGAGGGAATGTATTTGTCAAAATAACATGTTTTTGGTGATCTCCCTACTAGGAAGAATAATGATTAATCTCATCCATCCTATGACATTGGTAAGTGATATGGTATCCACCACAAATATTGTAGGGAAACTTAACCTTATTCTTCTCCTTAGTGCTTCCAGTGGTAGAGTTTTGGGTTCGCGCAATCCCTTACTCAATGGGAGATTTTGTTTCCTTTTATTCTTCTCCTTTCCTCTAGGTTGTTGATGATTATTTAGTTGTGTGGAATATTCATAATTCACCTAAGATATTTGAGTAGGGAAAATACAAATTTGGGTTGTGGGCATAATAACTAGTTGACTTGTAGATATAGACAATTTTCTAATTTTTCCAGTCAACTAGCCAGTAGAAACATTGGAAATGGAACCAACCACATCATTTGCATGTGGTATCAATTTTGGCCTAGTAGGATTTTTTTTATGGCCTTGGATCATGAGGAATGATATCATACAATGCGCTTTACTGGGAATAAATAAAGTCTAAATGTTTGGAATTTAATATCTCCTACTCCTTGATAATTTCCCCTAACATAACAAGATATTTTGTTATGTGTTATGATACAATACCTTAAAAATGATAAAAACTCAATGAATATATTCCACTTCAAGGGGAAACCTCCTTTTACAATACATCCAATTCATAAGACAATATGAGATGAGATAACATGATACTAAGACTAAGTCACCTTGGTATATATATAGGATACAAAGGGTACAATTATAGTGAAAGGGTACAATTAAGTGTTCTAGCCAACCTATTAATATAACACTAGAAATATGATAATTCGATATCTAGGGGATTAATAAGGGGGTTTATACATAACATGGGGTTTGTCTAGGGATTAACATGCCCCTCCCCTTCAAACAAGTGTTGTCCTAATCACTTGACTAATTGTGGGTGTTTCTTCATGAATAAATCATCTTTCCATGCCGCCTCTTCCACTGGTAGGTTCTTCAATTTGACGAGGTACTCTCTAACTGATTGATTTCACAACTGTTTAATCCTTGTTTCAAGGATTTTTTTTGGTTCTAGTATAAGTTTCCCTTTTTTATTACTATATGGAAAAATAGTTTGGATTGAGATCTTGTTACCGATTACCTTCTTTAAGTAAGAAAAATGGAAGATTGGATGTACATGTGAATATGGAGGCAAATCCAATTTGTAATCCATACTTCCAATCCTTTGCAAGACGTTATAGGTGCCATAATATTTGGGTGAATATTTATTGTCCTTGTTTTGTTGCTTGAGGGAAATTTGTTTATATGGTTGTAGCCTAAAAAATACCCAATCCCCCAATTCAAAATCCATTTCATTATGATGTTGATCTTCTTGTTGTTTCATCCTATTTTGTTCCATAACCAAGTTCTCCTTCAATAGTTTGAGAGCCTCTTGTTGGTTCCTTATGTGTTCCTCCACTACCTAAAACTTTGCAGTCCCTTTCAAGGGAGATGTGATGGATGAAGGATGATATCCACAAAGTGACAAAAACGTGGACATTTTTTATGAAATATGGAAGAATGTGTTGTATCACCATTTTGTCAAGGGAAACCACTTGACCCATTGTGTCTATTTATCATATGAAAAGCAAAAAAGATATCCTTCTAGTATTTTATTCACAATATTAGTTTTCCCATATGATAGAGGATAATAATATGAGATACAAGTTAACTGTGTATCCAAATGAGAAAAAAACATAGTCCAAAAATTTCCAGTGAAAATTGGATCTCTATCACTTACAATAATTTTGGGGACCCCATGTAGCCTTTGAACCATTTCCATGCATGTTGTGGTTGTTGTACTTTATTTAAAATTATTAGAGAGAGAGTAAAAATGGGAATACTTAGTCAGGCGATTCACTACTACCATGATGGCAATTTTCCCTTCATATTTGGGTAAACCTGTAATAAAATCCATTGAAACTTCTTACTAGCATTGACTTGGTATAGATAATGGTTGTAGGATACCTAGAGTATTTATTTTCTCTCCTTTATTCTGTCGGAAGACCACACAATTAGACACACAATTTTAAACATCAATTTTAATATCTTCCCATAAAAAAATACTTATTGATCTTGTGGTAAGTTTTCAATAACACTAAATGTCCTCCTATAGGATAAGTGTGCAATTCCAACAAGATCTTTTGTTTGAGCTGGGAGTTCTTACATAAATATAAGTGATCATGATACCATACAAAATCACTCTTCCATATAAATTTATCTAATGAAATGGGGTCCTTTTATAGTTGTTGAATTTTCTTACATACCTATTGATGTTGGTTCCATTTTTTCCTTGCTTCTTCCACCAAATCAAATTGCAAAATAGAAATAGCACATAGTGAGCCCTCTATTTCTTCTTCTTTCCTTGAAAGTGCATCTACCACAATATTATGTTTAACTTTCTTGTACATATTTTCAAACACATAGCCTATCATCTTTGTCACCCATTTTTGTTGTTCTATTGAATATAATCATTGCTCCAAGAACTACTTCAAGCTATCATGATATATTTTTACTTTGAAGTGTCTTCCTATTTGGTAGGGGTGCCATTTCTTAACTACATGTAGTATGGCCAACATGTATTTTCCATAAATTGGTTTAAGTAAGTTTTTTCCTTTAAGTTGGATTATTTAAAAGACAAGGGGACTTCCTGCTGGGTGAAATCATGAAGATGGGTGTCCATTTTGCTTGTTTTATGAGAAAAAAACTGTATTTTCACAAGTTCTTCAACTTTCGGCACACAAAAGTATTTTTTTTATTTAGAATTTCACTTTATAGTAAAAACAAAAC
>CBVK0104399721.1:0-11709 GCA_900067695.1 Picea abies
TTGATTGGAATGTGATTCAGGTGGAGCAAGAAAGCGCTTTTCAAGTGCATCTGATACGCATTTTGGACCTGAAAATCAAACAACTCTGGAATCTATCCATAGGGGTTGTAAAGGTCCAATGGACATGGTACGGTCTTGAGGACACTACTTGGGAGAATGAGGATGCAATGCAGGCAAAATACCCGCATCTTTTTGAGGATTTTTGAAATTTTGTTGTATATGTGTACATAATGCACTGAGGATAGTGCATAAATAAGGGGAGGGGGTTGTAATGTCCCTAGGCCAAACCCAATTGTGATGTAAATGAAAATGTACTTAAGCTGGTGAGCCATTTGATATCATTTTGTATGCACATTTCATGGCATAGTGCGCGCATGTACTACGCAGCAAAATGATGAAGTGTGCACATTTCAGGATACCACGCGCAATAGCTTAAGTGTGCGTGATTTTGAGGCTAGGGGGCCTTTGTGTATATGTTGTGTTTTATAGGATAGTGAGCCAGTTATTATAAGCTAGGATGCTTATGTTTTATTAGACTGGAGAGCCTAGATGTTAAATGCCAGTGCACCTACTTTTGTATATGTCTTGACATTAATATAAAATACATCGCTACGCGTAGACCGACCATGATAAAAGAGTATGAGGCACTAAATTCCACTAGTTAGGGAAAGGGTGGGGGATAAAATTTAAGGAAAAGTGGATAAGTTAGGGAGCTTAAGTCAAAAAGGAATATTATATTAATATTTATTAAAGTATAATGTATGGATAATTGTTTTATCCTATGTTCCAAAGTTGGGGACAAGTGGGCCAAAGTAGCTCCCAACATGACAGGTGTCAAGTCAGGGACATGCATACATATTGTTGGGAATTAGTTCATTTTCGATTATTCTTCTCATGATTCCCCCCATCACTCAGTCATCTAGTCAATCATCTATGAGCATTCACACACTCATGGAGCTATCCTTCGTACCTTCATGTCACTGTACCTAAACCTGTATTGATGGCCATACATGTTTGTGTAGTTGGTTAGCTTGGGATCTAAACTAAGGAAGCGGTTTGTCAGGCCCATGGGATATTGAAGAGGTGGGTTTTTAGGCCCATGGGATATTGAAGAGGCAGGTTGTCAGGCCCGTAAGAAATTTCTCTCTGGGTGAGAGAATTGTTGGGAATTGATTTCCTGAAGGTGCTAAACTACAGTTACAGGGCTCTGAGACTTCATGTCCGGCCTGTTGCTGAAGCCCTAGAAGGGACGTGGGGCAACCAAAGGACTGTTGAGCATAGAAGGGGCACACTTCCTGGGGTGGGACAGGCATGTGGGGAATGAGTGACTTTATGTTGTTAGTTTGAGTTGGCACTTGTGATAGAGTCTTCCCTATTTTCTATGAGCCATTAGCCTGGTTAGGAATCCCTTTACTCAGGTGGAGTTTAGTCCCAGCTCGGGGGTGACCCACTACTATGAGTGATGAGAAACGTGGTCTAAGGCTGGGAGGTTCATGGAAGGTATGCACATAGTTGGTGATATTCTTACTAATATAAGTTCCATTTGTGTGATAAATTTACATGCTGCATTATTATTTACGTGTTCAGTTTTATAGGTTTACCTTATCCATGGTATAATTGTCTATATGTTTATGGGTATTTCCTATATATGTTGCATGTCTATGTTTACTGTTATTTCAGTATAAATTCGTTCTTTTACATAACGTATTTGTATATTTACATTTTATATATGAAGTTCCGCAAAGGTTCCATGTGTATATGTTTTTATTGCATGTAGTTCAAAAAATTTATGTGGCATAGCTCAGTTGAATGTTGGGTATGTTACTGTATTTTCCACAGAGAGAACGTAATATTTCTCTGGCGTATCGTGGCCCAACCTGGGTGGCCGGGGATGTTACAACTATTAACATGATTAGCCATGAATAGTGAAACTTTGTTTCTAGGTCCTGCACATCCTTGTAGTCATCTGGGAACAAGTTCAAGAGATAGGGTGCCCAACTCACTATGGTGCCCTCGACACATTGAGATGTAACTGCGACAACCCCAACTAGAACTTCCTCCCTGTTGCATTTTCTTAGCAACTTACAGGCTAAGATTTTTGTGCCCATTTGTGTTGTGACATCGTTGATCCTCTTTATAATGATTCCTTGTGTCCCCCTGTAGGTGCCATACTTATTCTTCATTTCTTCTGCTAGTGATTTCTCCTTGGCTTTGTCCTCTAGAAACTGCATTAGATCCATGCCCCGGGATGGCAACCCTGTTATGTTGGAAATAATCTCTACATCTATTGAGATGATCTTGTCCAACCATATGTCCCACCATGTGTGACTGCTAACAGCTCTTTGATGCATGCAATTGCGTACTATCCTCTGCCAAAGTGTGGTAGGTCTAACAGACCTAAAATTCATATTTTCTCCAATCTTGTTTCCCAACAGAGTGGCTGATCAATCAGTTCCCCGACCGGATTTGTGCCCACGGTTTCTAAGTATACTCTCTTGGAAAACTACAAAAATTTGTCTGTGTTTGCAATGTCGTGGTCTGCGTATTTTATCTTGTCAATCTTCCCTAACAAGCCTGATTCCACTCGTACCCCATTTGGTATGCATGGTAGAATGAGGGATGTGATAGGTTTCTTCCGAGGTGACGTAGGTACATGTTAATTGTCTTTCTTCGGCGGTGGTGGCTAGTTTGAGGTTCCAGTGGCTCTCAATTGCGTTTCAGAATAGCATTCTGGCCAACTTGTGACATCTTCTACTATTCCTTTCGGTGGGTGGTTTGACACGATGGTTTGAGACTAGTCTGGCTCGATTGATGCTTCATGATTTGTTTTCATTCCATTGGCTTTCAGAGTTGCTTTGGTGTTCTCAGGTTGTGCCTCCTTCAAGGTTTTTTCATCTTGGTTCAATTGCTCTTGTACCTCTGTCGGTCTATCTATGTTTGTGCCCTCCGATGCTGGCTATTGTGTTTCTTCCACTATAGGTGTGGGGTTTACCGGTGTTGTGTCTGGGGATGGGATTACGTTGGCATTAATGATCTCTGACAGTTGTTGTTCGCCTTCTTCCAACTGTACGCATGACTTGGTTTTAACTCTCGATTGTTTGGTAATCTGGCTTGCTTTTACTTGCTTTGGTGGTGCCATGGTGGTTAATGCCGAACATTTTCTGGTTTTTAGTGGAATCCGTGACTTCTATGAACTCTTCTCGGTGCTCCTTAGCCTCTATCTCTCTCTATATGTTCTCCTTTCGCAAATGGACTCTTTGTTCCTGCGTCTGTGTGTTTATGGGCTTCACATGAAGCTTGTCAAGGATGCTTCCTTAATTATGGGTTCAATGCACCTCCGACTCTTTCGTACTTTCCATTACTCTACCTTGCCAACTCCAGTTGGCGCAATTAATGTGGTGTCCCATCAGTCCTTTCTGGAATTCAATTTCGCCTAACTCTGTCTTATCGTACTTCTTTTGTCCTCTTTCTGTTTCCTACTTGTTTCACTTTTTACGTGGTCGTTGTCCTTCTCCTCACCGAGTTTGTGTTCCTAAGTGTTCATGATTTTTCCTCTTTCATCGCACTTTGCCTCTGTTGGTACTGTTTAACATTCTGCATGTTTTTTATTTTTTATTTTTTTTACTATGCGGTGGGTAGTCGGTTGTCCTTGTACAACTTCAATTATCTCCCATTGATCATCCCTCTGAGTTTTGCGCCTGATAATTCTCTCAATTGTATAACTCTTCCATCTGTGACAGATTTCACTTTGTATGGTCCTAGCCAATGCATTCTTAACTTTCCTGGGTGCTGAAATGATTTGTTGTCATACATCAATACTAGATCTCCTTCCTTGAAAGTTTTCTTCTTGATGTGTCTATCATGCCAAGCTTTGTCTCTTGATTTCTAAACTTGTTGGTGAAACCCTGGTAAGATTAGGTCTTCTTCCATGGTCATTAACTGATTTATTCATTCCTTTACTTCTCCTTGTTCTGTCATCTGTGTGATCGTTTCTACATGCAAGCTTGGTACTAAAAAATCTAATGGCACCACTACTTCTTGGCCATAGACCAGTTTAAATGGTGTGTGCCTTGTCAACTTTTTGCACATAGTCTTGTAGGCCCATAATGTTGCTGGTAATTTGAGGTCCCATTCGTCCCTATTGATGTTACATATCTTTGAGAATGAATTCTCGAGGATTTTGTTAAATGCTTCCACTGTGCCATTTGTCTGTGGGTGATATGGTGTGCTCTTCTAATGATGGACTTCAAACTCTTCAGTCATAGTGTTGATGGTGTTGTTTATGAAGTGCGTGCCTTGGTCGCTTGTCAAAACTCTTGGGAATCCAAATATAGTGATTACTTGTTCAAATAAGAAGTGTGTTGTTGTTTCTGTGTTGCAATCCTTCACTGGTGCAGATTCTACCCATCTTGTTAGGTACTTCATTGTGGTGATAATGTACCTTGCTCCTGTTCTTTTTGTTGGTGGGTTGATTGGTCCCACAAAGTCTATTTCCCACTTCTTGAATTCCTACAATGTTATCTATGGTCTTAGTGGCATCTTGTCTCTTTTGTTGGGTTTGCCTACCCTTTGATAGACATCACATATTTGATAGTACTCCTTCGAGTCTCTGTGAATATTCAGCCACCATAGTCATGTGCACAATACCTTCTGTGCAGTAGCTTTTCCTATGTAATGTCCTCCTGCTATTCCTTCATGGCCTTTGGATAACACTCTTGGTCTTTTGTGCTCTAACATGTACCTTCAAAAGATGTTATCTGTGTCCATTTTGTATAAGTGTCTTGCAATCAGTTGATAGTGTGTGGTGCAGAATACCAGGTTTTAGTCTTGCGCGGTGTTATATTCTTGTGGCGCAGTACCTGTGCTCAACTACTGAATGATATCTACAAAGTGTTCATCAGTGATCTGGACTGAAAATAGTTGTGCATCCAGGAAGTTGTCTTCTAAATTCGTAGGTTCTTCTCCATTTGTGACTCTTGATAGGTGGTCAGGTCCTACATTCAGTTTTCCTGTATTGACTATGACTTCAAAGTCAAATTATTGAAATAGTAGTAACCATCGACAAATTCTCCCCCCCAACACTGACTTGTTGACTAGGTATTTCAGGGCTGAGTGATATGTGAACATATTAAAGTGTTTTCCCAGTAAATAATGTCTGAATTTATGTAGTTTGTAGACCATAGCTAGGGCTTCTCTCTCTATAGTGTTATAATTATGCTCTGATTCTGATAGTTTCTGGCTCGCAAATGCTATCGGGTGATCCAAGTCTCCCATTCCTGTTTGTGCCAAGATAGCTCCAAGTGCTATGGCTGATGCATCTACATGCATGTGGAATGTCTTCTCCCAGTTTGGAAATACTAATATTGGTGCAGTGACCATATTTTCCTTTAGGGTATTCAGACCGTGTTGACACTCATCGTTCCACTGAAACTTAGTATCCTTTCTTAACAACTTTTCCATTGGTGCATTAATCTGCACGTACCCTTTGATAAATTTCCTGTAGTAGCTTGTATGTCCCAGCATCGCTCTTAGTTGACAGACTGTTTTAGGTGGTGGTAAGTTAACATTTACTGTGATCTTTGCAGGATCTACTAGTAATCCTTGTTTTCATACTATGTGACCCAATAGTATCCCAAATGGTGTTCTGAATATGAATTTCTTTATGTTCAGTGATATATGGCACTGTCTTCATATTTCTAACATTAGCCTTAAGACTTATACATGGTCTTTCAACAAACTATAGACTGTCCAATCGTCCAGGTATACTTCGAGACACTGGTAGATGAATTCTATAAATGCAACAATGACTACTATGGAAAATATTGTTGGTGCATTCTTCAATCCAAATGGCATGACTGTGTACTAGTAGGATCCCCATTCTGTCGCAAACGTGGTCTTATGTATTTCTTCCTGTGCTATCTGAATCTAGTGGTAGCCTGAAAATCCATTAGTGAATGAGTAGGCTTCGTGTCCTCCTATGTTCTCTAACACTTCGTCTGTGAAAGGTGTAGGGAATGGGTCATGTAGGCATGCATCATTCAACTTCCTCAAGTCGACGCATATCCTTATTCATACTTGTTTCTTGTGATGAAATACCATTGGGCTTATAAATTTAGATTCTTCTACTGGCTCTATGATTCTGGTTTCGAGCATTTCATTGATCTCAACTTTAAACTTTTTCTTTTATATCCGGTTCAATCTATATGGTCGTTGTCTGATCGATCTCGCTTCAGGTCTGAGTGGTATCTTCATTTCTCCTAGCTCTCCTTCTATACCCTTCATCTCTGTAAATCTTGTGGGAAACAAGTTGTTGTACTCACACAATAACTCTATTATGCTTTCTACCATTTGTTCATCCTAGTAATCTCCAATGCCAGTCATCTTGGGATTTTCATTTGTCCCAATGTTGCCTTTATTTACCTTGAATAGCGTGACAATAAATTTTGATTCTATAGGTGGTCCCTCCACTTCTCTTTTTCCTTCTGCTTCTTTGATCTAAATATCGCGCAGATCGTCTTCATCTGGTGCTTCCTCTTGCACACAGTAACATGACAATAGTTCTTTAACTGTCTGTTTGTTGTTCTTCTATTATGAGTTTGACTTTTGGTTCTTTGATGAATATCACCCCTCTTATATTTTTAAGAGATGCATCTATGTCGGGGTTCTCATGTTCAAATGAAAAAGTGACTGTAAAATTCTGTTGTAATACTATCCAGGTCGCAGTTTCTCTGCGCAGTTCCTGGTCTGTATACCAATTCACTGATATGCCCTCTAGAGTGTGTATGAAATAATGAGGCCATTCCTCTGGGGGTGTCATTTTCCACAATGTTTTGCACTTCTCCAAGTGTTCTGTTGGTTCCCCTTATCCATCATACTTCTGTTGCTTGTTGTTTTTCTATTATGCGTCGAACCTTATGTGCAGTAATTGCTTACATTGATACCAATTTGTGATTGTCTATTTGTGCATGCCCCACCATCTTGTTGGTGTGGCCTTGAGTGCTATATCAAGTGCTAACAGTCTTTGGTTCTCTGAAACTTCATCTTCATACTGTGCCAAGAATGTTTCCAAATCATTTATTTAGTGGAAACTGGGTGGTTCCCTTATTTTCATGCCTACCCATCTTACTGGGCGGTCTATTCTTGCACATCTTCTCGTGGAAACTTTGTGTAACCTTTGTTGCCAGTTTTCTAAACTAGTATCTGAGTTTGTTGCACATGAAGTAATGCTCTGCCAACTGAGTACTTCATCTGTAGTTGGGTTTATGTATTCCTCATCACGTGCATTTGTTTTGTACAACTTTTTGATTTCCTCCAACTCTAGGCAAGTAGGTTCTACAAACCTCTCCCCTTATGATGAGTCTAATGGCACGATGACCCTATATTCTCTTGAATTAAATGTCATCTTCATGTTCTTCAAGTTGATTATGGCCTGGTTGTCAAATGCTCAATACAAACCAAGAAACGTTGGGTAAGGTTTTGTGTCATCCACTATTTCAATGACTTCAAAATCTTCTTTAGTGCGCACTCCATCCAGATATATTGTCACTCCTTTTAATCTACCAATTGGTAGGACTCTGTGTTGGTTTGATAATTTTAGTTGAACAGGTGAATATCCTAACGTGGGCTCTCCCATGCATTTCCATGTCTTCTTTGGTAATACATTAAATTTAGATCATAGATCTAGTATGATATCTCCCATATTGAAATCTCCAATGTTTGCATTCAGTCTGAACTCCCTACTTGTTCTCCTCCTAGTATGTAGGTGATTGACTAGTTTTGGTTCTAGTTTTCCTTCCGTCTCGATGCTACATTTTTCTAGTATGTTTTGCAATATTTTTACAGATGATGGATCATTTAATACATTTACACATGATTGAAAAAAGCCTATGATTGTACTTACTTGTCCCATGGGTTGCATTTCGTTGGTATGATCCAATAACGGAGGCATCTCATATTTTGGTTCTTCCTTTCTTTGTTGCACAGTTGAAGTCATCGCAATGTCCTGTTTTTGAAATTCTTGTCATTCTTGCTTAAATATCTCCTTTTCCTTCTGCGCGTTGAACTGCTTCCTTGGTTCGACGTTCTTCTTCACCCATTGATTTTGTGTTGGCTCTTGTAAAACAATGTCATTCCCTATTTTATCTCCTCCGCGGGTGACTATGTTGATGTTCCATCCTTCATCCCTTACTTCAGTTGAGATCCACTGAACATTCTAGTTGTTATGGTTTCTCTTTTCCTAAATCTTTACTAGTAGTGTTGGACATTCTTCTGTGTCATGGTCCGATGCGTGACAATACATAGAAGTTGCTAGTGGAAGTGGACATTCACTTCCATAATGTTCGGGTTGTTGACAATTATGACATACCACTGGTCATCTACCTCGTCCAAAACCCCCTCTCTCTCATCCTCCCCCTCTGTAGCCTTCTCAATCTCCTCTCAACGTGTTATACTGAGGTGCCCGATTGTACTGCGCAATATTGTACTGAGGATGTGTTGTGTTGTACTGTGGTTGCGTGTTATTATATGGCTATTGTGCATTATTATACTATTGTTGTACAATGTTGTATGGAGATGGAACTTGATTGAACTGTGGTGCAGCTTGCCCAGTCATCATTTCTGCCTGCACTCTATATGCATCTGATGTCCTTTCTCGCATAAACTCCATAGTTCTACAATCTTTGTCATCATGGCCTACTGACTTGCAAAAGGTGCAATATGAACTCTTTAGGTATGTCTGATATTTCTGCATCATCATGTAGTGATAAGGATTGTGACCCGGTTTCTTGCAGATTTCACAGGATAGTCCTCTTGTTGGTAATGGGTTTGGCATTCTAGCTTCCATATACTACGTGAATGTCAGACATTTGTTCTTGTGGTGTCCTTTTGTCTTGCCTGTAGTACACCAAACGGATTCCCATTTATCCTTGTTCTTATTTTGGTTGAGTTGGAACACTAAGTTATTCAAATCCTCCTTTAGTTCTTCGATAGCTCGATCTGTCTATTGATACTGGTTTTCTTCCAGTTGTAGGGTTGTCTGCAGAGCCTCTTCCTGTGTCTGAAACTTTTGTTGTCACAGTGGATATTTTAAGTGTGGGAGTAGTGAATTGACAAATAAGTGTCGATGTTGCATATCGGTCATGAGATATTTTAACATTCCCTTCAGTCGCTTGAATCTCTGGTGAATATCCCATACATATTCTCCCTTTTTTTGTCTAATTTTGATCATCTCATTCATGTACTGATCCTCTGAAATCGGATTCTAGAACTCCTTTATCAATAGCTTCTTAATGTCTATTAGTGTCCTTGTCATCTCAGGTGCACTATTTGCGTCTAGACTCATGTACAAGTCTAGTGTGTAGTCTCTTAGCATAATAGCTCACTGCGCAAGTTTGGTATCTTCATCGGTGATATGTTTTGCTTCCAAGATATTTGCACAAATGAACAAGTGTTTGTCAGGGTATTTTGCCGCTTGTCCTTGAAATTCTGGTAATTTGATGGCGGGATCTTGTCCTACCATTCTTAATGTTGAACTACTACTTATGCACAGTGTAGATACTTGACTAGTGTTGCATAAACTGGCTCCTCCAGTTGTTGTTCCTCGTGTAGATGTACTTACTGCTGTCTGACTACTTCTGAACTTTGGTTGTCTAAACGATGGTGTTCTCTTTGGTGTATTAGTCGCACATGGGTTTATGGGTTCCACACTAACATTAATATGGATAGGATTATTGCCTTATCTTCCTATTCTTGGGCCTCTCGTTTTCCTCTCATATGTTGCACACAAGATTTACTCAATCTAATCCACAGCCTGGAGATCCTCTACCTATTCCTCATCACTTGCCAAGCCTTCCCTCGTGGCTACGACTCTCTTCTTGGTATTCATCTTGTATTGGTAGGGTACTCTGCTACACGTCTTTCCAGCTGTCACCATGATCCTCTTAATCTATTCATCATCCATCAGGATTGGGTCCAAGAGTTCCTCCTCCTTTCCCTTATCCTTTCCTCCTTCCATTTATCCTCTCTCCGTCAGTGCTTCCCCCCTTCCCCCCTGCAAGCAGGGAAGTTTAGTTGTCTGACTCCATTGTCAGTACATCTTTGTTATATAGTAGTATATCAATAGAAGTATACAATAATCGAATGTACCTTCCTCGAGGTCCATGTAGAAACTCTTGCTCTGCTGCGCTATACGACTTCGTTGTATCTACTCCAAACTCTGTTATAAATTCTACCACAATACTGTCAAGCCAAAAATCGACTGGGAGGGTGAATTTGTTGTTCACCTACTATAACTGCTCAATATGTATTGGGGTCCACTGTAACTATTAGATCCGTTTCATTGCGTGGTTATCCTTCAACCTTAGTATCCACTTCTGCAATAAGTGTAGGAAATCATAGAAAAACACTTCATGCAGATCAGTAAACACGTATTTCTCAAGATACTTGTTGGGTGTTACTCTAGGGTTTTAGTTATATTTATGTGCAAACTCCAACTCTTTGTTTCTTAGCCAATTTTGGATCTTTTCTTTTGTGGGATTCCATAGTCTCAACATTCCCTTCTAATGGCTCATTGTTTTCTTCTTTTCTTTACTCTTCTCTTACTCAACCTATCTCATCTACTCAATCCTCTCCTGTTCCTACCAACGGAAACAAAACCATTTTTTGGTTTCTCTTCTATTCTTTCTGAGTTCGTACTGAGTGAACCAGGGTTCATGTCTTTCCAGTTTCCAAAAAAGCCTCTAAAACTATCGGCCCTCCTGGTAAACCAGAAGGCAGCACAACACACAAAGTGCACTGTGCAGTCTCACCCAAGATAGTCTTAATGGGTGGTTGTAATACTCAAGTTTTTATAGCCTAGGATTGAGTGCGAGATATGAGAACTAAATATTGAACCATTATTATAACTCGTAAACACAACATGTTGTCATTTGCAAATACGTAGGAAATATAACAACTCATTCAGTAACATAACAATAACTACTGAAAGATGATAAATATATGCATGCATTCATCACATAACATAGATGTTACCGTGGTTCACCCCCTCTTGGGCTACGTCCACAAAGATCTGGCTCTTGGCTCTTTTATTATAGTATCTCCGCATCTACAACGCCATGCACATTACAATTCTTCTCAGTTGGGAAAGATCTATATGAGGAAGACTAGATCGCACCAGGCTCCTTAGCCTGCGATCTAACCCTCAAGATATACCCTCCTTCTCCCTCTTCATCTCAACAACTTACAAAATTAGGTCATACAACAAAATATTCTCTATATCGGCTAGCTTCAATAGCTCTCTCTACAATATGACTTATCTCTAGGAAAATATATGAACCCCTATGATACCTAAGTTTCTATATTTATATGTTTCTATCTCTTCAGCCTTTACAATGCATTACCAAAACCCTAACCCTACCATCATTAGGTCTTCCATGCATGTGCACGTGTTGTTCTTTCTTCCAACTGTCACTTTCCATGTGCATGATTTATTTCCCAAAATCTCCTTTCTTTTCCACTTTGGCCTGCCTTCAACACCATAGTTAGGCCTTCCCTCTCTGTAGTGTTGTAGTTTTTCTTCGATTCTGACAGTTTTCTGCTATCAAATGCTACATGCACATGGAATATCTTCTCCCAATCTGGGAATACTAGTATTGGTGTGGTTACCATATGATCCAGGTGGATATCGGGGGCCACCCACCTTTTCCAAATGGC
>CBVK0104399723.1:0-15464 GCA_900067695.1 Picea abies
TGGAAGTTTTCAATGTGCTCGGTAACTGGACCCTTTTGCTTGAGATTTATCAATTGGCTAAATAAGGTATTGCTCCTTGGTATATATAGGAGACTAGGAGGTATAATTACAACTAATGACCTAAAGCCGACATAAATAAAATAACATTACTAATATAATATGCCCCAATTAATGGGTAATGAGCCAATATTAGGGCTTAACAGTACTGCTATGTATAGAGGCTACCTTGTAGCCTCACATTACTTTCTTGACATCTTCGTAGGTGTCTTTAATATTCTGCGCAAGAGAGCGATCCATGGTTTTCCCAGGATAGAAATACTATGGGTCAAGGCCTTGCATGCTTAGCTTTGTGATCCAATTGATCAACGTCAGATCCACTGTGATGTGCTAGTTCAACCACAAATATCTTCCATGGTAGCAGGACAATAGAATTTTGACACATGCATTCACTTCTTGGTGCCTTCCAAAGTGAGGAATCTTCATGACATTGAGTATTTTGGACTGTGCGAGGTTCATGGTCCATGACTGGGGAAAAATGTTTGAGTTCTTTCCTTTGGCCCTGGTCAGATACTTATGCGGGGTGAGCATGTTATATACCTTCCTGTCACCGAGGTTGAAGTCACTAAAATTCAACACTACAATCTTATCTTGGTCTGCGTGAACTACGTGTATCCCTTTCGGGAGGTATTCAATTACCAAAGCATACTCAAATTCTCTGGGCACACTGTCATGATTTATCACACCACTCAGAGGGGGTAGATAGGTGGGTAATATACTCAGGATTAACTTAGCATTCGTGAGATCATCCCTATGCTTAGTTCGCTTTTCATCTACTAGCCGGGATGGATAGGCTCAAGAAGTGGATGGAGAGGTCGGCAATCCTCTCATCGAAGATGATTGTACACCTGTAGACACTCCTCTCTCCGACATGAATCTTTCAATCATTAAATCGAGGAGAACTTTTGTTACTGATTCTTTAACTGCGGTAAGCTTGTCGAACATACACGCTCAGGATTAAAATTATCGGGGTCACGATGATCTTAGATATGACACTAGAACAAGCAACAATAGCACAATGATCATTGTATACAATTCGCCTAGTCTGCGGGCTTCAAATTCTCAGTTAGCAAAAGTGGTCTCCGTGCATGGTGCGACGGGATAAGTAGGCAACTTGGCAATGGTTCTCTTGCAATGGTTATGAGCCTCCATTAAATCTTGTTCGATCTGTTATGGCACGGTCTAACGGTATGATGATGAACCTTTATTGTCTTTCTTCCTGTTCAGAGTGTCAATCGAATGGTTATAATATCCCCAATGACTATATTGCTTCACCATGGCGAAGTGCCATGTGTCGTTTTTTTGATATCCCGACGAAGCTCCAATTTTGCAATTTTTTTGTCTGTGAGGTTCCTTCTGGAACCTTATGCAACTTAGCTCTCTTATTACTTTTCTTCCTAGCATTCTTTCCAGTGAGCTTCATCTCGGTAGTTCATTTTCCTTTTTGATTCTTATCTTCTGTGGTTTTAGTTACTTTGCGCTGTTGAGATTCTCTCCTAGGACTCAAGGGTAATAACTCTTCTTTATCCGAGATAGGTACTTCAGTCTCCTGTGAGTCTTCTAATGTTCTTGCAGCTTCGACATCTAGGTTTCTAGTGTTAAATAGCTTCGATCTGTTGTCCTGTTCTTCGATCAAGTGTGCGATCCTTTTGACAATGAAATATTTTAACCCCTATTTCTTCTACTCCAAGACTTATTCTTCTTTCTTTTGTCTGTCTTGATCTCTGTCAATTGAAGGTTTTTTGATTAACATGGTAAACAGGGTGCAGTCTTCAACAAATTTATTAATCTCAACATCTTCTTCTATCGAAGTTCCATTGATGGTCATAGGTATCTGAGCGAGACTTCCACACAGGTTTACCAGTTTTCCTCTGAATAACCTGTTGGCAGACCTACATGATTTTTTCCTTTTAAAGTGACAAATAACAATTCCTGTAGTTGCCTACGCTTCGTCATGTAAATATTGCTATTTGAAGGTGACTATTCGGTTGTAAAAAAGATATTTTGATTGTTCCTATTTTATTTTTTTCATTTTCATGCTTCATTCATCATTGAAAGCATGAATGAAACATTAAAAATTATAATCAAATTTCAATTATATCCAAGGCTTGTTCTTTATGTAGGGTCAATGTTCTTACAACTCTTTTAATGAATGCTGTTTTGCTTTGAAGCTTATCATATATAAATAAAACATTTGTTTTGAGTTGCTCCTAGATTATAAGCTATATCTTGAGTACTTTGTAAATACATCAAGAATAGATTGGCATTAAGACTATAAGCTTCTTCATTTAACGTTCTTGGTAGATCATTTTCTATTTTAAATCTTTTGATTGGTATTTTGATTTTTGGATCACATCTTCTCCTAACCTTGGAAAATCAAGGTACCCATTACATATGATGAGATTCAAACACAACTCGGTTGTACCCTGTACTCTATTTGAAGTGGCAGTTCGAATCGACAGATCCATCATTTCAAACTAGAGTCTTGGGTTTTGCTTTGTACTCAGGAAATTCACTACATGAAACGCCTGATTTTCGTGGCTTGAAACCCCTTATGCTCTCATTTTGGTCGCACTAGGGTAACTATGGGTTTTATTCCTTTGTTATTTGCTTTGGCCTTCCTCTATTTTTGCTACCCCTTATGATCACAGTGAGTTATGGTCGCCTTTGTGACTACCTGTCCAAACCCTTATGGCCGTTGTCTTCTGTGTTGAGCTGAATGGATCCCAAACTTTTCTGCTGTGTGAGGATGCAAGTGAAGACCTTAAAAGTTAGGGTTGCGTTGTGTTTCTCAAGGAATTCCAGGGTTATAACTTACAAGCAACCCAAGAGTTCGCCCTCATATTCGATGGATGCAGAGCCAAAGTGGGCGATATTCAATTGGAAATCACTGAGGAATTTCTAAGCGAGGCAACGGGCCTCCCCCTCACTGGTAAAAAATGGTTTAAAAATTCAAAGTTGGAAGAGGTACCATGGATTCTGTTCATCACCTCTCAGAAAATTCAATGTTGTGACAAAGGTGTGCTGCTATCTTTGTTGAAATATAGATGGGACAATATGTTGGCAGTGTTAAGGCAATTTGTTACTTGTGAAGGTCGCTACAGCCTCGTCTTCCTTTATCACATAAGACTGCTAATGCATTTTATACGTTTCCAGTTAAACATGCCTTTTTACTTATTAAGAAGTTTATAGAAGTTGTCAAAGAGATATAAAAGGCATAAATTGGATTCCATCTTATTTCATCATGGGTTGATTAAGTTGTTGATAGTCCATCATCTGAAACTACTTAATGATGATTGGGATGCTTTCGTGACTCGCAATGGATTTGTTACAGTAAAACCTGTAGAGACTCCGGTGGTTGATAAACCTATGCTAGAGAAGTCTCTTTTTCCCTCCAGTGATAGGCCAATTTTCTTGTGTAAAAACCCTTGTGAAAGCGCTACGCTCGATCAGTCTGTGTGTGAACAGAAGGACGTTAGCTCCAAGCTTGTTAAAATTCTTGAGTGTGAACAAGTCATCGACCCTATCCTTAACATCAAATCCACCAGTGGAAACCCTTCCAAACAGTCAAAGAAAAATTGAGACATGCGAGGGTTTAATAACAAGAGGGCTGGGAGACTAATTTCAAGGAGCATATGGAATAGATCAAAATCTCATTTGAGATCGATTGAATCGATCGAGGTCCATGAGAGCTCTGATTCTAAGATTGAAACATTCCTAGCAGCTGAAGACCCAAATCACTCTAAACCGGACCTCAGTCAAGATTTCGATTATGTGAATAAATTACCACCGTGTCTGAAGCACAACAAGGATTTTACAGGAATTAAATTTGGTCAAAATCCGACAGTGGATAGTGGTAGTGTTTTAACACATAGTCATGCGCTTCCTCAACAATTTTCCCTTGCTGTAAATTGTGAAGTGTGTTTACATTGGATAGGTTTGTATTACACAGACATTCCCGTCCTTCAAGAAAATATCAAGGCTCTTACATATCTAAACCACTCATTGACAATTGAAAAACATGAGCTCAAGATCAATGCACAAAGGCAAGGAAAATGATTTAAAAGGAATGGAAATATCATAACAAAAAACGTCGATAGTGTCGAGGCTGTGATCAACTCTGAAATTTTGTGATTCGATTTTGGTTTTCAGTTGAATGGTAAGATTGGTTTTTATCTTATTTGTTCTTTTATTGTTATTTTTCTAATTAATATAGAGTGATTTAGATTTCTTTTGTAAAAAATAAGACTGACTACAGAATCGAGAGATTCTATAGCCAAGTCCATTCTCATATAAAATTTGGAAAATGTTAGTTAAATAAACATCTATTCTTATTTTGTTTTCTTTCAAAATAGGATGTATCTTGTGGTGATCTCATAAGATGGAGCATTGCTGGACTTAGTTAATTAGTCACTTATTTTGGCTTATTTTGTAAATCAAAACAAAACTTGTATAATTTTGAAGATACAGTTTGATATTGAGTGGTTTCTTTTAGACCCTCTATCTTTGTAAATTTTAGATCCTTTTGAGATATTATATTATCTTATAAGATAGGATGCTCAGCTTGCTTGAACTCTTTAAATACTCCATATTTTGTAATAGGAGAGATCTTGGTTGAGAGAAAAGGATGGACGATTAATTCTAGAGCTTAATGAAACAACATTCATGCATTTTGGCTTTAGCCTCTTGTTTATTAATGTTGTCATTTATGTTTTGTTAAGGCTGCTACATATATAGATCTGATATCTTTAGATTAAATGATCTATGATGAGCAGGATTGTTATATTAAATACCATCTATAATTTGCTTCTCAAAATATAAATGTTGTGATCATATTTTCAGTTAAAATAATAGGTTTTATCTTTCAATTTTAATTGAAAAACGAAGTGTACAAGTTACTTCCATATTTATCTTATAGTAATCATGTACAATTATGAGATTACAGGTTTATGTTGGTGTCTCCGCTTCAGTCATTAAAACCCAAACTACAAACACATTGTTCTGGATTTATTTAGAATAGTCTTAAGGTTCATTGCAGGTTTCCCTCTTGGACATGGTATTTGTACGTTCTCTAATCATGAAGATGTTTGGATACACATCACTAACTCATTAACAGGTTAGCTCGTTTATATTTTTCTGTCATTTACTTATCACTGAAACTCGAATGTATGGTTTAGCTTTTGACTATCCACACGTTTATGTTTCATAGTATTTTTTCATATTAGTTTAGATTTATAAAGGAAAAACAAAAAATATTTTTATGTGCTTTCTTTATCTTCTTCCTAGAAGTAATCATTTTTCACATTGATTTTTGTAAGTTTAGATTAAAACTTGCAGTTTGTAAATCATGTACATAAGAAAGATAAGTAAATCTTCTGTTTAAATATATCTACAATAGTTACATTATACGTATGTACATATATATATATATAGTGATTAGTAATTAGTTAGCTATTTCATTTCTTTTATTTGTTTCTTTTAGGACTTTTAGATTGGCTAACGAAGCCATTAAACCCGTTAGAATGAGTTACACCAAATGGATTGGGTCATTTAGACAACCCCAGACCGAACTCGTTCTTCCAGTTGACGGATGGTCATTTTCACCCGCCAACAGATGGTGCTAGAAGGAGGGCTGACTGACAAGCTGGCCTTGTAGGAGCCTTTATTTCAAATGTATTTAATTTCCCCATGGCTCCCCAAATCACTATGTTGGGACATGCTTTCCACTTCTCATTACCCGATGTTCCCAATGAGACAGTCTCTCGCTTGTCCAAACTCACCTTTGATGGTGGGGGCAATGTATCTACTAAAGACCACCTTAAAAAGTTTTGGTGCAAATGCATCAAACATGATATTTTTGATTTAAGAGTTTTATGCAGATTGTTCGCTTTTACTTTTAGAGGTTGGATTAAACATTGGTTTGAGTCTTTTCCAACATATCACATTTTTGATTGGTTTTAATTTGTAGATGAATTTTTAGATTCTTTTGAAATCTATGATTACAATCAATTATGTGAAGAATTTCAGACTTTGCTAATCAATGGCGATTCATCTTCAAAAGGATTTTCGACAAGAATCTATCATATTCTTTGTAAATTTTATCTCGATGACATGTCATTTGTATTAAATCTCGTCTATGAGGCTTGCGTCCTTTTCATCCAGTCATATTCAATCATGAATGATGAACCAGTTACAAATCCTATCTCTCAATTGCGAGAAGAATTGTGTTTGCGAGATGAGAAGAATCCATTCAAAAATTTTGAACAAGTGAAGGAGGTAGAACCTATTGAAAAGGTCCTTACTGACAATCAAACTTGTTTTTCCTCTAAATCATTGTATACTCAGTCCTCGACCATCGTGGAATAAGATTTGATGTTGGGTCAAGGTGAATATCCATATTCTTCAAACTCTTGCTCTAATCAATACTTAAACTCGGTTATTGAAGAACACTTAGGTGAGGAAAATAATCTTAAATATTCTAACATTCCCAAGAAACTGATTAGAGATGTAAATCTGCAATTGGAAGAAGAAACCTTAAACCTTCATCCTCAAAATGTACTTTATCCACAGGAAAGACTAGATGTTTGTCACGAAAGTTTTGAATTATCTATCATACAGGAGGCAAATCTAGATGATTATATTATGTTGAAGAATTTTTCACCAAGAGAGAGTGAAAGTTTTAAAGAAAGTGAAGAGAAATGTCTTGAGAGTACCATTGTTAAATATCATAGCTCAAGAGATTCTTTTCACATGCTTATTTTTTATTCCTTTTACTCTTTATATGCTGATCTCTTCTTAGATTCTAGTGGACTTGATACTTTGCCCAAAACATCCTACTCTTTTCCGCCACAATCATATCCTTTCGATATGCCAAGATTTGGTGAAATTAATTCCAGACATAACATTTATAAAGTCAGATTTGACAATCTTTCACTTTCATCACTCACATGGGAAAAATACATGTTGCGAGATGATTTTACATAGTTTATTTTTGAAAAAGACAATGCACTCTCTCTTATGGCATCACACATTCTATGCTGCATATTCGTCCTTTGATTAGCTCAAATTTTAATGTTTATGCTTCACATTTTGATATGATCAATATCACCAAAGGAAGCATTCAAAGCAATAATCAAATTGATGTCATGAATCATCTTATGATGTGTTCCTCATTGATATATTTGTTTCATTGACATCATAGTTTACATCCTCATTTTTATGACAGGATCTTAGGATGGCTTGAATATTCGTATATAAAAAATATTCATAATAAAGATAAAGTTGTGCTTGCTTTGTTTTTCCCTAAATATATAGGAAGTAGGCATGACATATTTCTCTTAGATCCTCCATGTGAAGAAATTATTGAACACTTAGAGAATTGTCAGGAGGATGGGGCACTTTAGCCTTGGCTGATGGTTATGTCAGGTCCCTATAATATTGACAAGTTTTTCAACTTACTTACACTCTTCCATGCCATTATGAATCACATCATGACAAGATTGAAAAATGGTTGGAGGATTCATACATGAAGAAATTTCAAGGGAATGGTAAGATCATGCTTGCTTTGTTTTTAAATGATGATTATGAAGGTAAGTATGGTATACTTCTGTCATTTTTTGATATACTACCATTATTTTTAGTAATATTTGATTTTGTTTCCATTGCAGGATTAGAGTTACTCCGATGGCTACATTAGAAGCAAGACTTGACGTAGTATTTTGATTTGTTTAGTAGTTAGAGTAGGTTTAGGAGAAGGTTTTTTTTTATCTTCATTTCTCACCATTTCTCTTTGTAATAATGCAGTTAAAGAACACAAGTGGGTACACCAAGAGAACCATCATATGATTGGTGCCAGGAAAGTCCACTTTGACCTTTTTATCTCATCTTTTCATTGAACATTTCTTTTCAAGAACGCATTATCATCATGAAAAATTTAAATGGAGATTAAAGAGATAAGCAAAACTGAACTATTAATCCATCCCTGAACCAAGGTGCCACGAGTAGGAATGCACTCATATTAATGAGGATTTTTCTATTTTCTTTTAGTCTCTTAAGATATTTTTTGCGTGATGATTCCAGATCCACCTCTCTATACATATTTTATTTTTTAACTTTTCTTTTGGTTCTTTTCATTTTGTGTGTTTTCAATGCTTTCTGAATAAACTTATGTCTGTGTCACCTTTTGGTTCGTGACGGGAAACCAAAATGCCTCATTATAAAACAACAATCAAGGTCTTTTCAGAGCATCAATGTTGTAAATTGCTAAAATGCAGACTAGCTAAAGAAACTTTATGTTCGAAGTTGGTTTCTTGGTTTCACTTTAATCATGAGAAGACACGAGAATCATTAAAGCTCTTTACATTGTCCCTGTTTTTAAAGAAAAAAACTCAAGTATGCCTTCCTGTCCTTGAAAAATTGGTTTCGTCAGAAAACCAATTTCACATCATAATGAAGGTGATTAAGAAGAAAATTAAAGAATGGAAAATAACAAGTGTTCTAAAGACTGAAATTTTCAGCATCACCCCGCTCTTCTGAATATCTTTAAATTTATACCATATTGTAAACAATCTCTCGAGAGTTGTGGGAAGTGTTTATAAACCTGCCGGGATACTGAACAGGTCTACTGGTAGTGGGTAAATGAATGAATGATGCCAAGACAACTTCGACGGGGTACTGAACAAGCCCACTGGCAGCAAAGCAATGTCAAGTTCAAGAAAATTGTTAGGTATACATTTTGATATTGGTCATAAGTATCCTTCATTTTGAATTGAAATTTCTTAGACAGGGTAGAGGCGTCAGAGTGGGTTAATTGACATCCCTACAGAGGCTATGGATGTCTACTTACAATAGTGGCCCTATCAATAGTATTAGAGACATTGAATTGAACATCGTTTCTCTCATTTTTAAAAAATTTCATCGGATTTCATTTGAACAGGAATATATCTGAACCTGGACTGTGTAATGATTGTTGGGATGCTTGATGTCCTTCAACTATTTTTGATCTGTAATCATTCTAAGAAGTCCTAACATGAACTCGTCGGTGATGCAGAGATAACTGCTTCTCCCAGTAAGTCACCATTGATGGCATCCCTACATGATTTTTTCCTTTTAAAGTGACAAATAACAATTCTTGTAGTTTCCTACGCTTCGTCATGTAAATATTGCTATTTGAAGGTGACAGTTTGGTTGTAAAAAATATGTTTTGATTGTTCCTATTTTATTTTTTTCGTTTTCATGCTTCATTCATAACTGAAAGCATGAATGAAGCATTAAAACTTATAATCAAATTGCAATTATATCCAAGGCTTGGTCTCTATGTAGGGTCAATGTTCTTACAACTCTTTTAATGAATGTTGTTTTACTTTGAAGCTTATCATATATCAATAAAACATTTGTTTTGAGTTGCTCCTAGATTATAAGCTATATATTGAGTACTTTGTAAATACATCAAGAATAGATTGGCATTAAGACTATACGCTTCTTCATTTAACGTTCTTGGTAGATCATTTTCGATTTTAAATCTTTTGATTGGTATTTTGATTTTTGGATCGCATCCTCTCCTAACCTTGGCAAATCAAGGTACCCATTACATATGATGAGATTCAAACACAACTCGGTCGTACCCTGTACTCTATTTGAAGTGGCAATTCAAATCGACAGATCTATCATTACAAACTAGAGTCTTGGGTTTCGCTCTGTACTCAGGGCATTCATTACCCGAAACGACCAATTTTCATGTCTTGAAACCCCTTATGCTCTCATTTTGGTCGTGCTAGGGTAACTGTGGGTTTTATTCCTTTGTTATTTTCTCTGGACTTCCTCTGTTTCTGCTACCCCTTATTCTCACAGTGAGTTCTGGTCGCCTTTGTGACTGCCTGTCCAAACTCTTATGGCCCTTGTCGTCTGTGTTGAGCCGAATGACTCCCAAAATTTGTTGTTGTGTGATGACGTGAGTGAAGACCTTAAAATTCATGGTTGGGTTGTTCTTCTCAAGAAATTCCAGGGTTATAACTTACAATAAGCCCAAAATTCCGCCCTCATATTCGATGGATGCATAGCCAAAGTGGGTGATATTCAATTGGAAATCACCGAGGAATTTCTGAGCGAGACAATGAGCCTCCCCTCACTGGCCAAAAATGGTTTAAAAATTCAAATTTGGAAGAGGTACCATGGATTTTGTTCGTCACCTCTCGGAAAATTCAATGTTGTGACAAAGGTATGCCACTCTCTCTGTTGAAAGATAGATGGCATAGTTTGTTGGCAGTGTTAAGGAAATTTGTTACTTGTGAAGGTCGCTATGGCATCATCTTCCTTTATCACATAAGAATGCTAATGAATTTTATCGGTTTAAAGTTAAACATGCCTTTTTACTTATTAAGAAGTTTATATAAGATGTCAAAGAGATATAAAAGGCAGAAATTGGATTCCAACTTATTTCATCATGGTTTGATTAAGTTGTTGATAGTTCATCATATGAAACTACTTAATGATGATTGGGATTCTTTTGTGAATTGTAATTCCTTTGTTACAGTAAACCCTGTCGAGACTCCAGTGGTTGATAAACCTATGCTAGATAAGTCTCTTTTTCCCTCCAGTGATATGCCAGTTTTATTTTGTAAAAACCCATGTGAAAGGGCTATGCCCGATTAGTCTGTGTGTGAACAACAGGACACCGTCTCCAAGCTTGTTAAAATTCCTGAGTGTGAACAAGTCGTCGACCCTAACCTTAACATCAAATCCACCAGTGGAAACCCTTCCAAACAGTCAAATAAAAATTGAGACATGCGGAGGTTTAATAACAAGAGGGCTGGGAGACTAATTTTGAGGAGCCTATAGAATAGATCAAAAGCTCATGTGAGTTAGATCTAATCGATAGAGGTCCATGAGAGATCTGATTCTGAGATTGAAAAATTCCTGGCAGTTGAAGACTCAAATCACTCTAAACCAGATCTCATTCAAGCTTTCGATTATGTGAATAAATTTCCATCGTGTATGAAGCACAACAAGGATTTTCCAGGAATTAAATTTGGTCAAAATCTGACAGTGGATAGAGGTAGTGTTTTCACACACAATCATGCGCTTGCTCAACCATTTGCCCCTGCTATAAATTGTGAAGTGTGTTTACATTGGTTAGGTTTGTATTACACATACATTCTCGTCCTTCAAGAAAATATCAAGGATCTTAAGAATCAAAACCGATCATTGAAAATTGAAAACCATGAGCTTAAGATCAATGCACAAAGGCAAGGAAAATGCTTGAAAAGGATTGGCATTATCATAATAAAAAATGTCGATAGTGTTGAGGCTGTGATCAACTCTGAAATTTTATGATTTGATTTTGGTTTTCAGTTGAATGGTAATATTGGGTTTTATCTTATTTGTGCTTTTATTTTTATTTTTCTAATTAATATAGAGTGATTTAGATTTCTTTTGTCAAAAATAAGACTGGCTACAGAATCGAGAGATTTTGTAGCCAAGCCAATTCTCATATAAAATTTGGAAAATGTTAGTTAAATAAACATCGGATTTTCTTATTTCGTTTTCTTTCAGGATAGGATGTATCTTGTGGTGATATCATAATATGGATCATTGCTAGACTTAGTTAATTAGTCACTTATTTTGGCTTATTCTGTAAATCAAAACAAAACTTGTATAATTTTGAAGATACAGTTTGATATTGAGTGGTTTCTTTTAGACCCTCTATCTTTATAACTTTTAGATCTTTATTGAGATATGATCTTATCTTAGAAGATAGGATGCTCAACTTGCATGGACTCTTTAAATACTCTATATTTTGTGATAGGAGAGATCTTGGCTGAGAGCAAAGGATGGATGATTAATTCCAGAGGTTAATGAAACAACATTCATGCATTTTGGCTTTAGTCTCTTGTTTATTAATGTTTTCATTTATGTTTTGTTAAGGCTGCTACATATATAGATCTGATATCTTTAGATTAAATGATCTGTGATGAGAAGGATTGTTATATTAAATACCATCTATAATTTGCTTCTCAAAATATAAATGTTGTGATCATATTTTCAGTTAAAACAATAGGGTTTATCTTTCAATTTTAATTGAAAAACGAAGTGTACAAGTTACTTTTAGATTTATCTTACAATAATTATGTATAATTATGAGATTACAGGTTTATGTTGGTGTCTCCGCTTCGATCATTAAAATCCAAACTGCCAACAAATTGTTCTAGATTTATTTAGAACAGTCTTAAGGTTCATTGCAGGTTTCCCTCTTGGACGTGGTAGTTGGACATTCTCTAATCATGTAGATGCTTGGACACACATCACTAACTCATTAACAGGTTAACTCGTTTATATTTTTCTGTCATTTACTTATCACTGGAACTCGAATGTATGGTTCAACTTTTGACTATCTACACGTTTCTATTTCATAGTATTTTTTCATATTAGTTTAGATTTATAAAGGAAAAACAAAAAATATTTTTATGTTCTTTCTTTATCTGCTTCCTAGAAGAAATCATTTTTCACATTGATTTTCGTAAGTTTAGATTAAAATTTGCAGTTTGTAAATCATGTACATAAGTAAGATAAGTAAATCTTCTGTTTAAATATATCTACAATAGTTACATTATACGTATGTACATATATATATAGTGATTAGTAATTAGTTAGATATTTCATTTCTTTTATTTGTTTCTTTTAGGACTTTTAGATTGGCTAACGGAGCCATTAAACCCATTAGAGCGAGTTACACAAAACGGCTTGGGTTATTTAGACAACCCCGGACCAGACTTGTTCTTCTAGTTGACGGATAATCATTTTCTCATGCCAACCTAACCCTAGTCCTCCTAATAAAGGAATCATAGCAAGCCTCCCTATAGCTTCCCAAGTTCTCTCTATAATGATATTCACCTTTGTGTCTTCACCTAGAACATAGTCAATATCGAAGTATCATATTCTTGCTTCAATGCATTCTTTTCCTTTGAAGATCTCTGATAATCTGACATGTCGGTGGTCATTCAAGGTTTCTCTCATTTGTAGAAATATTTTCTCTGATTCTTCCTGGGGTTTTGCTATAGCCTCTAGAGATGCCTTAGGGTTTTCTTGATTCAGATTCATTCCTTCAATATTAACAATCATTCCAGGGCAATCCAACACTTCATGGTCCATAGATTTACAACAAAGACAACTAGGTATTCTCCCATGGAATTCTTTAGCAAGATGTCCCAGTTTTCTGCAACTGTAATAGAGGGTTAATCCTCTCTTTCTTTTAAATGATCCCCAACCTCTTCTGTACTGTGCACTAGGATCATAGGAGCTAACCTGCAATAAAATCTTTCTGGTATCCTGCATCCATTTGTTAGTCCAAACATTCTTTGTATGCATAGGTATAACATATCTTTCACTATTCTTATCAGATCTGCTCATATCAAACCTTCTTTCATCTATTAATGCCCTATTTTTCAAACTAGGAAAAACTCTATTAAACATACCTAGATCCATGCTCTAGAAACAAAAATTTCCACTTATCTTACTTATACAGAGCACAAAGCTTCCAGATCTAAAACTTTTAACTATTCTTACCTTTATCAGAGCACACAACTTGCAGATCTTACCTATTTTAATAAGAAATTCTCACTTTTACCTTTCTTAGAGCACAAAGCTTCTGGATCTTACCTCTTTTCTTCAGATCTGATCTCCTTTATTCACATCGGACTTCTTTCTTTAGCACAGAGCTTTATAAATCAAGTAGAATACTGCATGCTAGGGCACATATCTATGCATAGAGCTTCCACAATTTTAGGGTGAATATTTTCACAAAGATTCTTCTTTCTCAATTCCCAGCAATCACAGTTTCAGGTCCCGAAAATAGAACCATTTGTTGGCATAGGGGCAGACCCAGGGTTAAATGCTACAACAATGCAACAACAAAACCCTAACTACCAGCCCTTTTGTCAACAACTGCGAAGCAGATGAAGTCTCACCCGAGGTAGAGGTAGGGATGGTTGCAAGAATCAAGTGTTTGCAAGCTTAGCTGGGACACAGATATGTGATTCTAACACTTAATACAACTCTTGTCACCACCAGTCCCTCGATATGAAATCAATATTCACTTCGCTGATAAAACAAAGCTTCGTATCATTCACACTAATCTACAGTATTTAAGCACTTAGCATATAAATGGATCAGAATAAGCATATCAAGCACTAAGCATGACTATCTTGATCAGATCTAATATTCTCACATATAATAAGAACAAAGCATAAGTATATATATCTAAACATATCAAAGCACTTAACATGTGAACACATCAAGACAAAGCACAAAGCACATAACACAATGTTTACGTGGTTCACCCCCACCCTGGGGCTACATCCACCAACTCTTCTTCTTTATTGTCTTCATTCAATCAGTTACAAGCATAAACCTTCAAAACCCTTACTGCACACAAGACATAAGATCTGTGCAACTCGCTAGATCCTTCTTCCTTGCGTTACAACACTAATCCCTCCACAATATGCTACAGGGACCTGCACTTAGCTCTGCAAGTATCTTACAGTCATGCACAAAGCACTTACAGACTCTACTTGCACTTAACATACATTCACATCACATGGATTCAGTACTCTACTACTCCTCTATATGACCTAGACATCTATATCTATATTACAAAATAGGCCTACACATCGGTAAACCCATGGGATGATATCCCATTCCCGTTACATATTCCCAAAAACCCAAAAAGGGGCCCAAAAGGGGGCCGAGATCATGTGATCTTTGCTTCATCTTGCGCTCCTCCTTTGACAGCCTGTTGAAGTCCCAAAATAGGTTAACATGACCAAGAAACTCCCAAAAATTGGTCAAGGGCCAACAGAGTGTTTTGTGATTCCCTGTGGCTTCTTTGAAATCTTTGCCTATGCCAGCAAAGCCCTTTTGGCCTTTTAGAAAAGGAGGTAATCTAGAAACAAAGTCATATTGCACAGCTTGACCAAGGGTTTTGTTCCCGAGACACTGGTTGTTGATATCTTTTCATGCAAGGAAATCATTGATCTCATCACCGGAACCATTATCATTGACCTCGATCACTGAGAATGAGCTCAAATGATCTTGTTTTCGATTCCTTAGACTCCTAGATATTAATCGACTAGATCTCTTATTTATAAAATTCAAATCTGAGTTTTCCTATTTCTTGCTCTTATGATTTTTCTTGACAGTAGGTTTGTCACTAAAGCCATGATTCAGCTCAATAGAAGGAGTAGGATAAATCCTTTCTTTCAACACATCCACTACCTGTTCTAACAATTTTCTAGGAGAAAAAATACATCGTGGTCTTTTACCCAGGGGGGTTTGCAAAGCAACAAAAATTGATTCATTAATTTCACATTCATTATGTGAATTGAAACCTTAACTCTTGATCAGTGAGATCGGAA
>CBVK0104399773.1:0-11126 GCA_900067695.1 Picea abies
TCAAGGAATAATATTACCCTGTTGGAAACTATGATGACCAGTACATGAGATGGACCACACTACGGCAAGAGAGGGGCAAAGGAGTGTCAGAGTTCACCAATACCTTCCATACCTTGAAAACCAAGCTGGTTATCCAAGAATCCGAGCGACATTTGGTTCCGAAATACCACGAGGATCTACACAGATACATCCAAAATGAAATTGATTTTATGGACATCTCATCATTGGGTACTGCTTATTAATATGCTCTTAAAATTGAGTATAAATTTAAGCACCAGAACAAACGAGAGTTCATATTTTCGAATCCACAAAAACCAAAGCATGATAAAGAAGCCCCTAAATATTAGCCTCCTGAAAACCAACCCAAGCCGTAGGAAAATAAGGGTAAGGTAAAGATGAAGAATGACACTGGAAAGTGGTGAGATTTCCAAAAAATCCCCTGGCACAACATCAATGAATGTCGCTCAAAACAGTCATTGGTGGCGGGGGTCAAATAGAAAGAGTCGAACCTAGATTCATAATCTGATTATGAAAATAATGAGAGAAGATTGATCATCTATGTAGAACCCATTGCTACTATCACGACTGCAACAATTCAACCAGAAGAACCAACAGATCTTGAAGAGGGGGAGGGTATTTTTCATTCACAGATGTGAGTGAAGGGAACCCCACTACATTTTATTGTTGATATAAGAAGCCAGAGGAACCTCATCTTAGCAGAGGTTGTCAAACAATTGGGATTGTCAACAACATGACACTCGCAACCATACAACATCAGGTGGCTTCGCCAGGGACGCAATCTCCATGTCATCCATCCATGTCGATTGTCATACGTCATCCATCCCTTCAAGGATGAGGTATTATGTGATGTTTCTCTATTGGATGTCTATGATGTTCTCTTCGGCCAACCATATATGTGTAAGCACCATGCTCTCTATGAGTCTCGACCCCGTAGTGTCATTGTTACTCTAGTGGTAATCTCTACAGGATACCAGAGGTATGTCCTACTATTGCCCCAGATAAATAATTTCACAAGGTAGTATCTCATACTACAAAACTCAACTTCTTCACAATATGTTCAAAAGGTGAACAAAATGACACTGCAACTACCACATCCTTGGCCCAAGACCTCTCTATCCAGTAGAAGCAGATTGCAGAAGAGAAATAAGATATTATTTATTAATATACGAAGTTTCCTACATAGTTCCCAGTCAAGCCAAGATAAAACACGTTGGTTAAACAAATTCAACCCTACTAACAATAGGTTTGTAATAGCCTTCAACAAGCCAAGCAGTGCAACTTCTTCAACAAGGCAAAAAACTCAACAATGTCAGATTCAACAAATGCTTTCCCCTCTCCCTAGAAACTCAACAAAATGGATACCATTGCTTCCTAAGAAGGGAGGATTGATCCAAGTGGATATCTATGTCCACCCACCTATTCAAACTAGATGAAAACAAACTTCTAGTAATTTAGTATTTTTAGCATTTTTTTGGTTCCTAAACTTCTTGGGACATTTTGAGGGCATAAATGAAGTTTTTTCGTGATCGAGCACCTCAATATCGTGCGAAGGCTCTGATTGATCCTCCAAAATTAATATCCTCTTCGATAATTTTCCAACGAGATATGGTGCTCCCCAAACGAAGATCGTATGCCAAAGTTACGCCCCTGGGAAGTTGATACACGGAACTACCCAAAACGGGGTCCTCAAAACTATTGGATTTTCATCTTCCAAGGTTAGGGTTTTTTATTTTCTTTATGTTAAACAGGATTTTGGAGCCTCATTGTAACAACAATCTTCTTTCAAATGAGCATAGCCATGACATCCCTTCTCAGAGATAAGCTGCCACCATTCTAGTGTGTCGTTCACTCTGTAATTTTACAATTTGTACATTTCGCTCATTAATAGAAATTGTGTGTTTCTCTATCTTTTTTTTTATATCTTTGATATATTTATGTTATATTATTGGATATCTAATACATCTCTATAAATTTATTTATTATATCTTAGCTCTGATTTCATGTCGAAAATAATCTAGATCAGTGGTATCAGATCAGGATGCTCTTGATCGTTTTTTTTTTTTTCAGTGCATGTCCCCGATGAGGTCTGAGTATAGAAATTTTGGTCTCGAGTTTGTCTCTCTTGAGGATAATATCCCTCGCACGCCCAAGAAACCCTCCATGTTGGAAGAAAAGAAAAATGACAAAGTAGAAGATTCTATTAAATTGTTTCTTGAGCAAGTTCTCACGCGACAATGGGATGAAATGATGGAGAATTTTTCCTACATCCTTCAATGACTATCGATAACAATACAAATTTCTTCATCAAGTGACCACTTTGTAAAAATCTCGATTTTCAAGGTACAAGTTAATTTTGATATTCTCATATTTTAAGGACGGATAGATGTGGATGCCCTAGAAAATGTTTAAATCTGCTAGAAGGTTATTTCTCTATTCATAATTTTTTCGATAGGGAAAATATCACCATCACACTCCTTAAGGCTCTCCCCCATGTAAAACATTGGTGGGAAACTTACTGGGAGAAAATTTCCATAGAGGAGTCTGGAATCTATGGGGTCAAGCCCACCTGGGATTTTTTTATGGATGCAGTCAAGGAACAATATTACCCTACTGGAAACTATGATGACCAGTACATGAAATGGACCACATTACTACAAGAGAGGGGCCATGCAGTGCTAGATTTCACCAATACCTTCCATACCTTACACCAAGATAGGTATCAAAGACTCCAAGTGACATTTGGTTATGAAATATCGTGGGGACTACATAGATACATCCAAACTGAAATGGATTTTTTGGACATCTCATCACTGGGTGTTTCTTATTGATATGTTGTTAAAATTGAGCATACATTTAAGCACCGAAAAAAACTTGAGTTTGGATCTGCAAATATGAAACAACCAAATCATGATAAACACAACCCTAAAAAACAACCTCCCAAAAACTAGCCCAAGACATAGGAAAATAAGGGTAAGGGAAAGACTAAGAATGACATTGGAAAGAGGTGAAATTTCCACAAAATCCCATGGCACAACACCAATGATTGTCTCTCAAAATATTCATTGGTGGGTGATATCAAAGAGAAAGAGACGAACCCATATTCATAATCTGATTCATAAAATAATGGGAGAAGATAGATCATCGACAAAGACCCCCCTGCTACTATCGTGACCACAATTATTCAACCAAAATAACCAGTAGATCCTAAAGAGGGGGAGAAAGATCCTAAAGAGGGGGAGAATCCACTGCATGTTATTTTTGATAGGAGAATCTAGAATAACCTCTTCTCAGCAGAGGTCATCAAATAGTTGGGATTGTCAACAACACTACACAGACAACCATACAAAATAGGGTGGATTTTCTAGGGATGTGATCTCCGTGTCACCGAATAGTGTGGATTGTCATATGGCATCCAACCCTTCAAGGATGAGGTATTATGTGATTTTTCCCTGCTAGATGTATATGATGTTCTATTGGGCCAACCATATATGTGTAAGTGCCATGTTATCTATGAGTCTCGACCCCGTAGTGTCATTATTGGTCTGGGGGGTCATCTCTATAGGATACCATAGGAAGTTTCGACTAATCTCCCACCTAAAAACTACCACAAGGTAGTATCTCATACTAAAAAATTCATCTTCTTCACAATCCTTTCAAAAGGAGAACAGAAGGACATTGCAACCACTATAGTCTTTTCCCAAGACCTCTTTATCCAACAAAAGCATATTGCAGAAGAGAAAGAAGATATTTTTTCTTCACCTACGAGGGTGCCTACACATTGCTCAGTCAAGACAAGATACAACAGTTTGGTTGAACAGATTCAACCTCGTCAACAACAGGTTCATGACAACCTTAAACAAGCCAAGAAATGAAACTTATCTAGCAAGGCAAGCAACTCAACAAGGTTTAGATTCAGAAAACGCTTTCCCCTCTCCCCCATAAACTCAATGCAATGGATACCATTTCTTCCTAAGGAGGGAGTATTGATCCATGTGGATATCAATGGCCACCCACCTATTCCAAATAATACCTTCCATACCTTGTGCACCAAGATGGGTATCAAATACTTCGAGCGACATTTGGTTTTGAAATACCGTGGGGCTCTAAAAAGATACATCCAAACTAAAATGGATTTTCTGGACATCTCATCACTTGGTGCTACTTATTGATATGCTAGTAAAATTGAGCATAAATTTATGCACCAGAACAAATGGAAGTTCAGGTCTGTGAATCCGTGACAACCAAGGCATGATAAAGATGGCCCTAAGAAACATCCTCCCGAAAATCATCCCAAGACACAGGAAAATAATGGACAAGGATAAATGAATAACGAAACTGGAAAGTGGTGAAATTTCCAAAAAATCCCCTGGAACAACCCCAATGAATGTCACTCAAAACAATCATTGGTTGTTGATATCAAAGAGAAAGAGACGAACCTATATTCATAATCCGATTCAGAAAATAATGGGAGGTATCAAATACTTCGAGCGACATTTGGTTTTGAAATACCGTGGGGCTCTAAAAAGATACATCCAAACTAAAATGGATTTTCTGGACATCTCATCACTTGGTGCTACTTATTGATATGCTAGTAAAATTGAGCATAAATTTATGCAACAAATGGAAGTTCAGGTCTGTGAATCCGTGACAACCAAGGCATGATAAAGATGGCCCTAAGAAACATCCTCCCGAAAACCATCCCAAGACACAGGAAAATAATGGACAAGGATAAATGAATAACGAAACTGGAAAGTGGTGAAATTTCCACAAAATCCCCTGGAACAACCCCAATGAATGTCACTCAAAACAATCATTGGTTGTTGAGATCAAAGAGAAAGAGATGAACCTAGATTCATAATCCGATTCAGAAAATAATGGGAGAAGAAAGAACATCAACACAAACCCCAATTTTATTGTCATGACCACAACAAATCACCAAAAGAACCAACAAATCATGAAGAGGGGGAGAACCTTTTTCATTCACAAATGTGGATGAAGGGGTCCCCACTGCATTTTATTGTCGGTAGTGGAAACCGGAATAACCTCATCTCAGCAAAGGTTTTCAAACAGTTTGGATTGTCAACAACACCACACATGTAGCCATACAACATTGGGTGGCTTCACTAGGGACACAATCTCTATGTTATCTAGTAGTTTCGATTATCATACTACATCCAACCCTTCAAGGATGAGGTATTATGTGATGTTTCCCACTGGATATCTGTAATTTTCTCTTGGGCCAACCATATTTGTGGAAGCACCATGCTATCTATGAGTGTCGACCCCATAGTGTCATTATTACTCTTGGGGGTAATCTCTACAGGATACTATAGGTAGCTTCGACTACTGTCCCACCTAAAAAGTGTTGCAAGGTAGTATCTCATACTACAAAATTCACCTTCTTCACAATCGTTTCAAAAGGTGAAGAAAATGACACTGTAACCACTGCAGCCTTGGCCCACACTACTACATATGACCAAATTTTCCATGATTTTTCGTTTCTATTGCCACACATATCCGTCTCACTTTCCACGAAGGAAAACAATATTTTTCGTGGAACGTTTTATGTTGCTATATCCACGCATTAAGATTATTCATGGAAACAACGACAAAATCAGGCCGCCACGTGTCATCATCCTAAATATTTTATGTCAATTTTTTTTGTTCACATCTTCGTAATTGCAACAAAATATTGTTAGTAGACCAACGAACATACGTCGAAAAGATGGAATCCCATAGCGAATATTTAACTTCTTGCCACAAGCGTTCGCCTCTATAGAGACGCAAGTTCGTCGCAACGAGTTACATATTCATGGCAAGAAGAAGATATGTACACCTTCTTGTGATGAACATGTGTCTCTATAGAGATGACGACGTGTGGAAATAGAGACGAAGTTCCTTGGAAGAGTAGAAAACCCACCAATGGATTGTGACGTAGATGCCATTCTTGCGACGAACATACGTTTCTATAGCGACGATTTCTGTAGGTTTAAAAAAAAAATTATAGTTTTCTAGTCTCCGAAAACAATGATATGCTACAAAAGCCTTACAATGATATGCTATAGAAGTCCCCATCTTCATGATACACAGAATCCTTAGTACTGTACCTAGTGAATAATATTATTTATTGTTGATTCATGCACAAATTTGATGTCTAGAACCAATCCCTTATCCTACTTCAAGGATGGAGCCTTTCAAGGAGGGACGACGTGTAATGGACCTAATTAACAAAATTATTACTATTAATTATTATTACTTAAGTTCCATAGAGGTCACTCCCATTTACTATGGCCCATGTGTCCCATTTCAGATACTCGTATATTTTACTCCTTTTTGTCCCATTTCATAGTATCATGTGACTCATAAAAATTCAGATTTCCTTTTCAATCTTGAACTTCGATGAATAAAAGGAGTTGTGTATATAGAGTTCCTGATCTCCCAAGTCTCAACACTTATATTCTAGCATAATTCCTTTTGATATAAGTTTATTCAATCAATGGTCATTTACATTTTGTGTCTTCTTTATTTATCCCAGATCTTTTTACAAATATTTTTCTCCATGCACAATCCTATGAACAACAAATAGGAAAATAATAAAATCACACCTAGATCTGATACTCTACCCACAACACCAAATCCTATGCTCTAACAAGATTGTATTTAACTATGCAGAGCTTTTGTTATGAGTTTAAGTCATATCATTAACTCTTATTTTATGGGTATTATTTATATTTGGTTATTCAAGTGTAAGGATGGTATCAACTTTTCCACAATACTGATCCTAATATTTCATATAATTCAAGTAAGAACTCTAATTTTCCTTATTCATACTATTATCAACAAAACACTATTGTTGATTGATGCTTAGGAAATTAGTTGAAAACATTCACCCAACATCACAAACCATTTTGATGATGTTACATAATCCCATATGAAAGAACAATCATACATTGCATGGTTAGCTTGTTGTAATCAATATTCAACATATTGGAATCATTCGATTCACAAAATACAAGAATCATATGAAGTATTTAACCTTATAAAGAAAAGGTAGTGTAAGATCTATTTCAATTTTCTTGAAAAGGCATCCCATACTTACCATCCCCAGCTTCATAGACCGCTTCTGATGAAAAAATCCATTGATGGAGGAGGATCCATTCTAAAAGAGCCAAATCCAGATTGTTTTGCATGAAAGGAACTTCTTGTTGTAGCTATAGGTGATTGCAACACTAAAGAATGCTCAAACGAAAGATCCAAACTTCCTTTCACATGACTATTCCCAGCATAGTCATCTTCAGTTCCAAAAATCATTTCATTTTCCCTCGCCTAGTAAAAGAAAAAGGTACCAAACTATTTAAAAGTTCCAAATATCAAGACATGCATTATACTACCTTGAACACATCTGGATTCAACTAATTGTATTAACTTGTGGAAAAACATTCAGAAATAATTCTTGTCATATATCTTTCAATCTTACCCAATCAAAGTCATTTTCCTTTTCTTTCCAGAATATTTCCACACATAGAGGCAGTGTAGGGACAATGCATGCAAATCAAGACAAAGTTGAATGTCTGTATAAGAGTGTACTAAATTGGGAGAAGTAAAAAATAAAAATATTAAAAAAAAATAGTTATCACAACAATCTAAGCACACATAATAGTCTTTATCATGTTCCTATGTAACAACACAAATAAGCTACAGTTAAAATCAAAATCATAATGCAGATACAAAAATGTGGCCATTCATTGATCCTGGAATGTAATTAGTGCCACACTTTTTTCCAATACCAAAATAGATTTCCAAGCCAATAAAGATTCAACATCAAAGGCAATTTCATAAAATCATCATTGCCTTTGCACATTATCTAATGCCGTAAGCTCTTCATATCTACATGACATATTCTGCTAAATATTCATGGAGTCATATCTACATGACATATCCTACTAAATATTAATAAATCCATATATATTTGTGTGAAATTTCATGACATTATTCATCCCATAGTTACAAGGTATGAGAGATGCATCAAATACTAGGAAAAAGGGAAAAAACAGATGCCTTTGTTTTCCCCTACAGGAATGTGCTTTATGAGTACTAAGTTCCCCCTGATTAATGAATGCATCCCTCCTATTGCTCTGTCCTTTCCATCACCTTGACTCCCTTCTCCTTGGTGGTTGTTCCTTACCCTTGCACCTTGTCTAACTTCTTAAGCCTACACCTTATGACTATGCACACATGATATGCGCACTCCACTCCCTATCATGCTTATGGTTGAATGGTAGGGTTATATCTTCAAGGAAGCTCACATTCCAATCCTTCAAATGATAATTCCTCGAGAAGAGAAACCAAATTTTATTTACAAGAAAAATCTTTGGAGAAAATCAAAGTCACCAAGGGCAAGACAGTTGTTATAGTCCAGAAGACGGATTTAGTTTTCCACACCCTTCAACTTGGGATATTTTTCATGGACTTTGATTTGATTTCAAAAGGAATTGATAAAGCTAAGAGGTATGTCATTTTATGTTAGTCTTTTCTGCTTTTTCTTCATGCTGTCCAAGGCAGTTTGATGTTTATTGAATATAGGGGAGGTAAGTATTGGAGAATACTAGAGGAAAAAGGAAATGTATTATCTTATATATACTTGACCTCCACCATAAAGTAATGTATCACATAGAGGTTTTGAAGAGAGTTTTAGATTCACATTTGTGGGCCTATAATGTAGGCTTCATCGCACACTTTTGGGTATGTGCCCACACATGAAGAACACTTCATACATTAGACTTTAGGAGGCATAACGTTTGGTGTATGAAGTATCCCTCGATGAAGTACATTGGGTTTTGAATTGACCTTGTGAGATCCTTTACATAATACATATTTGAGGGCCCCTTGTTGAACAAGCATTGGATGCGGTGGCCTCATTTGGAGATTTATTATTGGCTAATAGTGGGGGTTTTGGCCCACTTGGAGGGGAAAGAGCTACATTGAATATTTTTTTGAGGAAAGGAAAAAATAAAGGAAGATAAGTTAAGAACTACCCTTTGGCCCCTAAAAGGATCAAAATATACATGGGGAGATAAATTGTCCTAGAAACATGCCAAAGTAGATTTGTAGGTGCAATATTTCAATGATTGATCAAAATATATTTATGTGTTTATATATTATTACACATCGACTTACAAAATTACTTGTATCTCAAAAATGTACTAATAGGTCACAACCTGGCGAGACACCAAATTGATGTATGAGACCTGCTTGTTTGTGGGACAATGAATAAACCCTATATGCATCCCACAAACATAGGGGTCTCATACATTAATTGGATGCTAGTAATGTCCTAGAAAATATGAATATCTTAACAATAATCAAAATTGTATTTTACATTTCTATGTCTCCATAAGTTCTACATTGAGTTCTATACTTTAAAAAACATGGCAAAACCCTTACCTTATCATTGTCCTTTCGACAGATCCATTAGCCCATACAACTTTCTAATAGTTGTCCACGTGATGCATTTCCATCACCAAGACCTGCATGAATCATAAAAGACAAATTCTTTATATGAGTAACTAATATATAAGAAAATAAACATGCATTTAGTTATGTAAAATACTTTAGAAAACAATTAAGTGGTCACATACCTTAATGATCTTCTTGTTGTTTCAATAATAGGTTATTCTCTACTAAACATGGCCAACCACGTGAAGGTGGAAGCTCATATGGCCCATCCCCACCCTCACATCGCTCTCAATTCCCCATTCCCAATAAATGATTTTGTTTATATAGAAAACATATAGACATTCATGCATAACTAGTCTAGTCATCAAAACATATGAACATATAAACATTGAAGCATAATATTGTAATTCATATAAACAATGTTTCATACTAGAAACATCGATAAACATCCAAATACAAGTCATGAATTTATACATCTAGTTTTTCTTTGATTTATGTTTTTTTACATTCATAAAATTGATGATTGGGGTATCATAATCATCCTCTGACACTATATTTACTGTGCCCTGTCCTTCTATTTTTTGTGTTTCCATGTTCTCATGTACCATACTTATGGTACGTCAGTGAGAAGGGAGTGGAGGAAGTTTTGGAGGGGTGTGAACTGCAACAACGAAAATGATCATATCGATATGTTGAAATATAATTGAAATAACTATTTCATTATTTTGATTAACATTACAATATTTCTCTTTACCTGTCTATGTAGCTATGACAGTTGGTGCATTAATTTCTTGTCCACTTGGTTCCTCTCACAGTTCACCCTCCTGAGCTACATGCTCTTCCTTTTAAAGAATATAATATATAAATATAAGTCAGGAAATAAATATCTACAATCATAGTAAATATTTATAATTCTGAAGCATACATACCAGAATGGGTACTCTTCTCCCCACTATCATTGGACATGTGCTCCCTAGTATGAAGTGATATCTACTGAATACTACTAGATTCACTATTGTGGTTGCACTATTGTTTGAAAAAAAAACATAAATACTTAGTTAATGGTGATATAATAAAATATGAATAGACTATACAAGCATGCTATTATGGTTTCCTTATTCATTTTATTTACCTTCATTTGCATGGCTGGGGAGATTGGATTCTTCCCCAAGCTTCTCTGATATTCAATCACACTTTTAAAAACATACTTGAAACCAAGATTTATGTCCTCCTCAATGGTAGTTGTTTGGAACGTATTTAACTGCAATGCATAACACCATTAAAATTACCAATAACAAAAACATATATTCGTTCACTACTGTTAAAAAAATATTCACCATAGTTAATCATTTAATTCTTACGATTCAAGATTTTAGTTTTCCATAGCCACCATGGCCTAGTTTATGTTGCCTGTGTTTTTCCACTCTAGCATTGGTTTCTTTGGAGGTGTCAGGTAGCCTATATGGAATTTTTGAAAAAAGTTAGATATCAGAATTGTTACTTAAAACAAGAAAGAAAAACACAAATGAACATATTTCACTAAGAAGATGACATGTGTTGTACCTTGCTTTACTAGGTCATGGATGTCTTCCTTGTTTTTTAAGCAAGTTCTCCTTTGCATCCTCTATCAAGGCCTTCCACTCTTTCTC
>CBVK0104399827.1:0-11591 GCA_900067695.1 Picea abies
AAGAAATAAGTATATCCACCCAGGAAATAGTAAGAGAAGGGATATTAAATCCAAACCCTTTGAGAGCACATCAGCAGTGCAAAGTCACTTCGCTAAGAGAAGATAAGAAAAAAAATGAAAAGAAAAATACAAAAATAGTTAGAGAGACTCAGATCATAGGAAAGAAGGAAAGGAAGCTCAGTAAGAAGAAGGCTAAGTTGGAAAAGATAAAAGAATTTACAGAGAAAAGATGGAAGATTTCACAGATTAGAACTTCGCAGGAGGCAGGTTTGCAGGATTTTAACCTCGTCAGAATAGCAGAACCGCGCAGAAGGGGACTTCACCCTGGCGAATCTATATGACCATTGGGGGCACCCCGACCGTTAGAATGAAACTCTGGAACCACTAGGAAATGCTTTTATGGGCAGATGTATCATCGTTAAACATTGAAATCGCGCCATAATGGACAGATTCACATTGATTGAGGCATTCCTATCCGTTGGAGGAATCTGTTATGACGCTCACTTATTTAACCCGTCAGCCGTTGCGTCGGGACCACTTTTTTCTACCCGTGATTATCTGAGAAAAGAAATGAAGTGATTGTGTGTGCCGAGTTCGTTATATCATACCTTTCCATCTGTTGTTTACCCCGTTATCCATTCACCTACCCCAACTTATTTGTTAATAGTGAGAATGTCGGTCGAGCGCACTAAGCTAGAGAAGTCCGTTGAAGAATTTCTAAAGAATTTTATGGCTGATAAAGCTATATTTGAGGGAGTATAGGAATCGTTGACCAGGGGACTATAGGCTTCCCCTTCGACTAGATGTCACTCGAAACATGTCAACCCTGCATCTGAGAAGCGAAGTAAGCATCACAATGATCTGAATAACGCGAAGCAGATCTCGTTGATCTTACTTGATTACATCTTGCCTTTGGCTGGTTCGATTAACCACAAAAGCATTCCATGGGATTTTGAGTACATATTGATCATCGCGTACATTCTGAATGGAATATGCGTAGTTGGAACCCAGTTAGGATAGATCCCAGCATTGAAGAACAGTGATTTCAATCTTGGAGATAGAAAGAACTATGACATGATCGTGCCCCATAGATATTTGATGAAGATGACTGGGAAGAAGCCTCGCATAGTCTCCCAGCCTTGGATAAAGGATCTCGTGTTGTCCATGATATTGAACGTAATGAAGATCCCTAATTTTAGCTTACATCAGGAGGTTAATGATTGCATTAAAATCCTCTTGTCATGCTATCATGGAGGATATATGTGGCTCGATATGTGCATTACTATGGATCTGGCACTAATCCACCTGATCATAGGACTGAGCATGCAGGGACTCGACCCTCAACAGTTCTACCTAGGGAAGACCTCAGATTGCTCTCTGGCATAGTGCATTAAGGAGGCATACAATGAAGTTGAGAAGGGAAAGTGAGGCTACAAGGTAGCCTCTATCCAGGATGGAGCAACATGCCTAGCTTGCCAACTCATAGCTAGCAAGCTCATCAGAAAGAACCACCCCACGCAGGTCATCGAGTTCGTGGTGGACCTCGTAGGGAAATGTGTTGAGGGGATGCAAATGAACTGGGTGAGCTACCTCGTTAACGAGCTCGAGAAAGACTATTGTGAAGCATAGGATCAGGGATACGAGTTCCATTTCAACTGGTTTCTTGTGTTGATCACATTTTTCACTTGGAAAATGTCGGAAGGATCTACCTTCCTAGAGATTGAACCATTGGAGCCATTGGTCGCGAGGTTCTCCACCTTATGGTATACAAATGATATGTCAAAGCAGTGGCAGTAGAATGAAGTGTTCCATGCCTACTATCAGCAGTTGAAGGTTGTTATTGAGTGTTTTTCGTGCATGAATCCATGCACCTTGAACCAGTATAGACCATTAGCTAAGTTCTGCACAGACCCACACTTTATTTATATCATTGCGTGCAAGGATGCGAGAAAGGAAGAGTTACAGTACTATTACAAGATGACCAATGAAGACATAGAACATATCACGAAGGAGTGGTCGATAGAGTTCCTTGTACTGGTCGATCATGCAGAACTCTCTGACCCTAACATCATAGGAAGCCCCTTGGTCACCCGGTTTGAGCATGCAGGACAGACAAGTGCGAATAAAAAGGAGGAAGTCCAGGATGTATACACTGATGAGGAGGACAGTGCCTCAGAATAAAGTGGACCTGGCTCGCCCATAGGAGGAGGAGGAGATGAAGTAAATCAAGAAAGAGGAGGGGAAAAAGGAGAAAATCAAGGAGAAAGTGAAGCTACACCGTCAAAGGATCCCCCTACCGAGATAGAAACATCAAATAAGAGGAAGGTTTCCCCACAGAAACCTTCAGCAAGAAAGAATACCCATTCTAGTAAGCCCTAGATGGAGGCCACCCTCATAGAGGATGACATCGGTCTAGTCCACAGAGAAATGGAGGATGCATCGGAAGACCTCTTATAGAGATATGACACGAAGCAATAATAGTTTTACATAAGAGTTGAAAAAGAACTGAAGGAAATTCAGTGAGCCATTCAATTGAGCCATGCAGTACCTACTACGCCTTCCTCGTCGGAGACTACAGAGTTAGGGGATGAGCCATCCCAAATTCGAAGACTTGCAGATGCAACAAAGGCTCAACTTCAGCAAGTCCAAGAAGAGAAGGAAAAGGCTACAGAAGCCTTCAAGCAAGAGAAAGAAGAAATTTTAGAGCAACTAAGAGTTGCGCAGTACAACTGCCTACAAAAATGAGAGAGAGGAGTTTCGAGCGATGCTCGAGGAGGACAAAGAAAAGATACAAAGAGAGATGGACCAGCTGCTTGCAGAGAAGACTACGTTTAAAGAAGTGGTGAGAAAATCAGTTCGCTCTGTGATAGGCTCGGCACATGAGGAACATGAGATAGTCAAGTTTCAAGTGATGAAGATCATTGAGGCCATCCAGTAGGTTCAAGCACAGGTAATGGAGTTGGATATCCAAGCAGTACCAAGCACTCCGCAGGAAGTGCGTGACCAGAGGGAGAAATCCACCAAGAACACAGTGGAAAGGATCAGAGTCCTTGCCTCATAATGCAAGAAGATAAGTGATGAAAGCACGTAGACCTACAAACGCCTCATAGAAGATCCAGAGCTTAGGAAGTTGGAATCATAGCTATAGGAGGTGAAGCAGTAGGCACTGATATTTAAAGTTCATATGAAGTCACTCACTGTAGTGGAGAGAATGAAAAGATCACAAGAATAGCGTGTTGCCCAACAACAGTTACTGCCATCCATGGAAGAGTAATGGAAGTCACATAGAGGCTACAACCAGTGGGTAATGGAGTTGGATATCCAAGCAGTACCAAGCACTCCGCAGGAAGTGCATGACCAGAGGGAGAAAGCCACCAAGAACACAGTGGAAAGGATCAAAGTCCTTGCCTCATAATGCAAGAAGCTAAGTGATGAAAGCACGTAGACCTACAAACGCCTCACAGAAGATCCAGAGCTTAGGAAGTTGGAAGCATAGCTACAAGAGGTGAAGCAGTAGGCACTGATAGTTAAAGTTCATATGAAGTCACTCACTGTAGTGGAGAGAATGAAGAGATCACAAGAATAGCGCGTTGCCCAGCAACATATTACTGCCATCCATGGAAGAGTAATGGAAGTCACATAGAGGCTACAACCACTGCCATCCATGGAAGAGTAATGGAAGTCACATAGAGGCTACAACCAGTGTAGGAGGAAGCCTGCACGGTGTTTGAAGAGATTGAAGGACAAGGTTCACAACTAGACCAAGTGGTTGCGACAATGGAACAACGCCTGGAAGATCCTGTTACAGAGAAAATGATCCAGGAGTTCACTAAGTAGGAGGCTCAGGCGAAGCAAAAGGTTGAAGCAGCTCGAGCTAATCTCAAGGCCTTCGAAGCAGTGTTTCCCAGATCTGAGTGACTCGGGACGAGTCACAGGTGAGTGTTGGGGGCATGTTGGCCCTCGACCAAGTTTTGAGGAAACATTGGACAGGTTTGACAAATTTTTGGAATTCGACACAGTGATCGAGGAAGGAGCACCCAGGAAAAGTTGAGATCGCGAATATCACTTGTTTTGTGGGCTTTGTGGACCCAGCATGGGATTCTTAGGGTTTTATAATGGGTTATGGGATGTCATCCCATGGGTTTACCCATGATTAGGCCTTTTTGTAAATGTAAAAGTATAAATAAGAATGTAATGTAGAAGGAGAGTAGTAGAAGCAAGGTTGATAGCTTGCAAGGATAAGTGTAAGTAGTTTTGGGGTGCTTTGTGCAACAGACTATGTATGTAAGGCTCTGTGCTTAGTAGAGGAGTTGGCTCTGTGCCTTGACCTGATTTTCGGAAGGTGGATCTGGTGCTTAGTGCACAGATCACCTGTCTGGTGTGAAGCTTGGATCTGTGGCTTAGTGCATAGGAGTAGACAAATGTAAGATATTGAAGCCTAATAAAGAAGAAGAAGTCGTTGGTGGATGTAGCCCCACACTGGGGTGAACCACGTATATCCTATGTTAATGGTTTTGTTTGTTCTATGGTGATTATGTTGTAACTCTGCTTAGTGCATTGATTGTTATATATGATAGATAGGTACATGAATTCTTATCTCTTTATTGATTATTAAATGAATGCTATATCTAATTTAGTGCTACATGCTAGATGGATTAGAGTGGTTGATCTTTAGTGTTACTGCACCGATGGTACTTAGGGTTTGATCTGCGATGTAAATAAAGAGAATATATTAATGCATGTTGTTCCTAAGTACTTTGCGAAGTGTTATAATCAGATATCTGTGTCCCAGCTTGGTTACAGACACCTGAGTCCTGTAACCCCCCTGTCTCTACCTCAGGTGAAAATTTGCCTGCTTCGCAAGTGTTGCCGAAAGGACTAATAGTTAGAGCTTTGTTGGTGCGTTGTTGAAGCATTGAAGCCTGGGTCTGCCCCTGTGCCAAAAATGATGTAGCATACTTGTATTGGTATATTACTAGAAGCACATATTGATCTTGGTGATGATTATGAGTTTTTGTCTTATGGTTGGTTGATGCACATCTTTGAGATTTGTCTTGGTGATTGATCTTAAGGATACGAGTTCCATTTCAGTTGGTTTCTTGTGTTGATCGCATTTGTCGCTTGGAAAATGTCGGAGGGAGCAACTTTTCCAGAAATTGAAACATTAGAGCCATTAGCCGTGAGGTTATCCACCTTATGGTATACGAATGACATTTCAATGCAATGGCAGTCGAACGTAGTGTTCCACTCCTACTATTAGCAACTGAAGGTTGCCATTGAGTCTTTCTCACGCATGACACCGTGCACTCTGCACCAGTACAGACCACTAGCTAAGTTCCACACAGATCCACACTTTATTTATATCACTACGCGTAGAGATGAGAGTAAGGAAGAATTACAATCCTATTATAAGATGACCGAAAAATACATGGAACAAATCACGAAGGAGTGGTCGGTAGAGTTCCTGGTACCGATTGATGATGCAGAACTCTCCAACCCTAACATCATTGGAAGCCCCTTGGTCACCTGGTTCAAGCATGCAGGACAGACAAGTGCAAATAATAAGAAGAAAAAGGAGGAAGTTCAAAACATAGAGACTGATGAGGAGGACAGTGCCTCGGAAGAAAGTAGACCTGGCTCACCCACAGGAGGAGGGAGGACAGTGCCTCGGAAGAAAGTAGACCTGGCTCACCCACAGGAGGAGGAGGAGATGAATAAAATCAAGATGGAGGAGAGGAAGAAGGATAAAAACAAGGAGAAGGTGAAGTTACACTACCGAAGGATCCCCCTACCAAGACAGAAACATCAAATAAGAGGAAGGTTTCTTCGCAGAAACCTTCAGCAAGAAAGTAGACCCCTGCCAATAAGCCCCAGCTAGAGACTACACTCACAGAGGATGACATTGTTCTAGTCCATAGAGAAATGGTGGATGCGTCTAGGGACCTCTTAAAGAGATATAGCGTGAAGAAATAAGAGTTGTATGTAAGGGTTGAGAAGGTACTGAAGTAAATTTAGTGAGCCATTCAATTGAGTCGAACAGTACCTATTCCACCCTCCTCATCAGAGATTGCAAAGTTGGGGGATGAAGACTTGTAGATGCAACAGAGGCTCGGCTCCAGTGAGTCCAAGAAAAAAAGGAACAGGCCATAAAAGACTTGAAGAAAGAGAAAGAGGGGATCTTGGAGCAATTCAGAGTTGCGCGGTACTATGTAACCACGTATGAAAATGAGAAAGATGAGTTACGGGTGATGCTCAAGGAGGAAAAAATGAAGATACAGAGGGAAAAGGACCAGTTGCTCTTAGATCAGACTGCAATCAAAGAAGTGGTGATCAGAACACTTCACTATGTTCCAGAATTGGCACAGGAGAAAAATGAGGCAGTCAAAGTTTAAGTAATGAAGCTTGATGAGGCCATCCAACAGCATCAAGCAAGAGTAACGGAGTTGGAGCTTCAAGCAGTACCAAGTACTCCACGGGAAGTGCGCGATCAGAGGGAGGAAACCATTAAGACCATAGTGGAAAGGATCATAGTCCTCACCTCAGAAGGCAAGAAGCTAAGCAACAGAAGTGTGTAGACCTACGAATGCCTCACAGAAGACCTAGAACTTAGGAAGTTGAAAGAGCAACTACAGGAGGCGCGGCAATAGGAACTGACAGTTCAAGTGCAGGTGAAGTCATTCACTGTAGTCGGGAAAATGAAGAGATCACAAGAATGACGTGTGGTCTAGCAGCAGATTACTACCATCTAGAGCAGAGTAATGGGAGTCACATAGAGGCTACAATCAGTGCAAGATGAAGCCTGCGTGGTGTTTGAAGAAATTGAAGGACAAGGTTCGCAACTGGACCAAGTAGTTGTGACAGTGGAATAGCACCTGGAAGGGCCTATTATAGCGCAAATGATCTAGGAGTTCATTGAGAAGGAGGCTCGGGCGAAGCAACAAGTCGAGGCATCTCGAGCTAAGATCAAAGCCTTCGAAGCAGCGCTACCTAGATCTGAGTGATTCAGGATGATTCACAGGTGAGTGTTGGGGGCCTGTTGGCCCTCGATCAAGTTTTGAGGAAACATTGGTCAGGTTTGACCACTTTTTGGACTTTGACAGGCTGGTCAAAGATGGAGTGCCCAGGCGGAGCTAATATCGTGGGATATCACTTGTTTTGTGGACACAACAAGGGGTTCATTAGGGTTTTTGTATTAGGTTTTATGGGATGTCAGCCCATGGGTTTACCCATGATTAGGCCTTTTTGTAAGCGAATGTAAAAGTATAAATAAGAAAATATTGTAAGGTAGAAGTAGCTCAGTGAAATGGATGTAAGTAGCTAAGTGCAAGAGGCAAGTAGTTTTGAGTTGCTTTGTGCAATAGAAATGTTGGCCCTTGACCAAGTTTTGGAGATCCTTGGTCAGTTTTGACCTATTTTGGGACTTTGACAAGCTGTCAAAGGCGGAGTACAAGTCGAAGCAGAGATCATGGGATCTCATCCCCTTGTTTATGCATTTTTGGGTTTTGGGATTATGTAACGGGTATGGAGATGTCAGCCCATGGGTTTAACCATGTTTAGGCCCTTTTGTAATGTATAAATAGAAAGCTAGGCGATGTAAGTAAGTGGTGTGATGTTAGTAATGTATAAATAGAAAGCTAGGCGATGTAAGTAAGTGGTGTGATGTTAGGTGCTAAAGGTAATAAGTCCAATGTGCTAAGTGCAATTGATAGTTTTAAATGTTTTGTGCATATTGTGTGAGGCTTGCAAGGCTAAGTGCAAGTGACTATACGAGACTGTGTAAACGCTTTATGCTATAACCTAGCTCAGGGAAGGAGGATCTGGTGAGGTGTGCGTAGATATTCTATCCTAGGCGGAGTAGGACCTTGTGGATCTATGCATGTAGATGATTGATAGAAGATAACAAAGAAGACGAAGAGTTGGTGGATGTAGCCCCAAGCTGGGGGTGAACCACATATATACTGTGTTGTGGTTTCTTTGTGCATTATGGTTGTTTTATGGTTGATATGATTAGTTCTTGGTGCAATGATGTATGCTTAGATGAATATGATATCATAGTGTCTAATGATGTGAATAAGATGCTAGATCTGATCTGTGTTGATGTGCTTAGTGCTTGAATGTGTTGAATCTTTTTGAATACTGTGTTGCACTATAATTAGGGTTTATCTGAGTTGTAGACAAAGGTTAAGTACTAATGAATGACAACTGCTAAGTGTTTTGTTAGAGTATTGTAATCACATATTTATGTCCCAGCTAAGGTTATAGACACTGGAGTCATGCAACCACCCCTACCTCTACCTCGAGTGAGACTTCATATGCTTCGCAGTTGTTGCTGAAAGGGTCGGTGGTTAGGGTTTTGTTGGTGCATTGTTGAAGCATTGAACCCTGGGTCTGCCTTTGTGCCAACAAGAACATGTATGTAAGGCTCCATGCTTGAGAGAGGAGTTGGCTCTATGTATTGACCTAACTTTGGGAAGGTGGATCTAGGTGCTTAGAGCACAGATCACCTGTCTAGTGGGAATCTTGGCTATGTGGCTTAGTGCACAGGAGCAGATAGATGTAAGAGATTGAAGACTAATAAAGAAGAATAATTTGTTGGTGGACGTAGCCCCACACTAGGGTGAACCACGCAAATCTTGTGTTGATGATTTTCTTTGTGTTATAATGTTTATGCTGTGAATCTGCTTAGTGCCTGGAATGTTATGAATGATAGATAGATCTATGAATTTTTAATACTTTGTATATGTTGAATATGTTATATCTGAATTATGATGGTAAGTGCGATGTGTATTTTTTCATTATTATTTTGTTGATCTATACTTAGGTTTTGATCTACGATGTGAATGAATTAATATATATTGTTCCTAAGTACCCTATGAAGTGTTGTAATCATAGATTTGTGTCCCATCTTGGTTACAGACACCTGATTCCTATAACCCCCCTTGCCTCTACCTCGGGTGAGACTTTGCCTGCTTCGCAGATGTTGTTGAAAGGGTCAGTAGTTAGGATTTTTTTGGTGCCCTATTAAAGTGTTGAGCCCTGGGTCTACCCCTATGCCAACACTACCTTAGTTTCACCAGATGTAGATGCAGTACACCAAACCTTTCAACAATATCCATCTCCGCCACCACTTTTTGGTGCTCACATCATTGACATTTGTTATGTCTCTTCATCAGTCTCTAAGAGGATGAGATTCCCTTGAACTCTCTGTGACTCACTTTCTCACTTCACATACCGGTGTCCTTTGATTGTTGCATACTGACGTCGTCATTCAAACCCTATTCAACCACATGTGACCACCTCACCACTAATCCTACACTCTCTAGATACTGAAAACATTACCTCCCCTGAACCTGAGTCACTTCCCATCCCTCCATGGTTCGCAGATTGACTGTCTGAGGATATCCCCCTGAATCTTCCCAATTCTCTAGTTCATTTCCCAAAGGAAATATTACCCCCTACCATAGTTTATCACCCACAGTGTCTGGACATTAGGAAATATTACCCCCTACCATAGTTTATCACCCACAGTGTCTGGACATTTGGTTTATTTCAAGTGAGCCATCGTGCCCTGTATGAAATATATCCTCTACGTATTCACCACTTGAGGACACTTCCAATTTGAAAATCGCCCATGTCACCTCCTCGAATCGTCTGTATTCTCTCATTTTCCACTGCGAAGAAGATATCCTAGAGGAACTCACTACCCCCAATTTCCCATGGAATGTGCTCCATCATTGAGCACTTTTTCTTTCATGGGAATCCTTTGACCCTCCTAGACAAGCATCCATATGTGCAATAGAAACCAAGTATTTTATTCCTTCAGGGCATATAGACTGGTTCAACAATCCTATCCCTACCCCAGATGCTTTTGAAGAAGGTAACATGTCCAATATCTTCCCCACCATCAAAATTGACATTTCCATAAAATCGGGAATCAAAGAAGAAATCACCATTGGCGCTACATGCTCCCCTGAGGAACTCATGGCTTACAAATCTCTCTTTCAGGAATACCAAGATATTTTTTCCTGGTCATATACAAATATGCCCCGCCTCAATCCTTCTATAGTTGAACATCACATCGACACATGGCCAGATATCACCCCAGTTCATCAAAAGAAGCACCCCCTTCACCCATCCAAAGCGGTGGCTATCAAAGCTGAAATTGACAAGTTACGCTTTGTTGGGTTCATTTACCCCATCGCGTATACCTCATGGGTTTCCAACCCCATCCCTGTTAACAAAAAATAGGGCATTATTCGCGTCTACACCGACTTTCATGATCTCAACCATGCTTGTCTTAAGGACAACTTTCCAACCCCTTTTATCGACAAAATTATTGATGACTGTGATGGGCATGATGCTTTGTCCTTCATGGATGGGTTCTCTGGCTATAAGGAAATCCAAATCTATCTAGAAGATCAGTATAAAAACTGTTTTAACTACCCCATGGGGTACTTTTTCTTATTGTGTCATGCCTTTTGGACTCAAGAACGCAGGTGCTACATTTTAATGAGTCATGACTTATGTTTTCCATGATCTTGCTCGCATCATCATTGCTTATTTGGATGACCTCACTGCTTGATCCAAGAAACGAACTCGGCATTTAGATGACTTATGCATTGTCTTTCAATGATTTTTCCAGTACAATATCCACTTGAACCCCCTCAAGTGTGTATTTTGTGTCACCGTCAAACTCCTTCTTGTATTCATTGTCTCCCAACATGGCATCATGGTGGACCCCCTCAAGGTCCAAGCTATCACAGAAATTCCACCACCTAGTAATTTATGCCACCTGCAGAGCCTACAAGGCAAAGCTAACTTTTTAGGTCACTTTGTCCCATATTATGCCACTCGTGCACATGGTTTTCTACGCTTACTACGTCATGATACCCCATTTCGATGGGATGAACATGCTCAAACCTCTTTTGATTATTTGAAAGTGGCCCTATACAATGCCCCTTTGATTATTCCTCTAGACTATGATTGTGATTACATCCTCTACTTGTCAGCCTCAGTCGTCTCAGTAGAAGGAGTCCTCGTTCAACTAGGGGATGAGGGGAGGAAACATGTCATTTACTACATCAGTAAAAATATTTCAGGACCACCCCTGAAACACAATCATGATGAGAAACTAGTAAAAATATTTCAGGACCACCCCTGAAACACAATCATGATGAGAAACTTTCCCTCACAGTTTTCCTCGCAATCCAAAAACTATGACACTATATCTTGCTTTGAACTACAAAAGTCATAGCAGATTCCAATCCCATTCAGTACTTTCTTAGTTGACCTTTTAGGAATACGACCTCGATATCTCAACTGCTAAGAGAAAGAAATCACTCGTCCTCACCAAACTCATTACGGATTTCCCTCAAATGCTAAAGCTTCACCCGTCAATACAGATTTTCCCGACGAACACCTATTCTTCATCCCCTATGATGACCCCTAGTATGGCAACCTTCTCATCTACCTTTAGAAATCGAATTTTGGGTCTCACCTTTCTCAAGATGATCATCGATGCATTTTCCATCAGGCCCCTCGATACCTCCTCATTGAAGACGTCTTATACCAATGTGGGTTCGACACCATTC
>CBVK0104399896.1:0-16830 GCA_900067695.1 Picea abies
CTTAGATTCTTGTTGCATCACCTCCTCATGTGAAACACTTGTACTAGCCTCTGATGGGTTATTTGGTAGGAATATTTGAATTCTCCCAACGATCAGAACTCTCCTTTGATCTGCATCCTCTGTGATACAATTATTTAAATTATTATCATCTTCATTCACATGGCCTACAACTCCATATGAATCTTCATACAAATGAGGCCTCTCCTCTTCCTCCATTTCATATTTCATCACTCCTTGCTAATATGAACTCTCAGCTGAGTTCACGAGACTTTCTTACAATATCCTCCTCTTTCTCTTGTCCACATGGAAATTTGGGACTCCCCATATACCCTCTTGATAGTCTATGAGATATTCATATGATCTCATCTCATTGCCCACTTGGCAATCTGAATTTTCATCTCTACCCTCCTAGCAGTTTATGATATCAACTGTTGATCTCTTCCTATTTCCCCCCTGGAAATTTGAACTTTCATAACTGAGGCTCTTTCTAACTTCTGTCTCATAGATGTAAACCACTTTACCTATGTCACTGAGGGTTTCAACTTCCCTTAGCCATCTCCTTACTATTTTTTGCTTCCTTCAGGCTAAGAACTTCTAAACATGTCATTTGGATCTTCTCTTCAAACACCACTCATACCTCCAATGTACCTATGATTCCTATTACATCTTCAATGATATCTTCTCCATTTATTCTCTTATCTCACTGATGTCCCTGTTAATATCTACTTTTATTTTCTGCTCATGGTCCTTGTCCTGACCACACCGATGGACTTTAGTAGCCATTTTCACCCCCTGCTTTTCCTCCTGGCAATTCTGTGCATTATTCTGTCACCCATATCATCTTCAACCTTTCCCTTCATCCTATATCATTTTCCATTTATTATTTCATACATGAAACCATAATTCACAGAGCATCATGCTCTATCTTCTCCTTCACCTGTTGTCTACAGGAAAATTTATGCTTCTGATACCATTTAATTTTATCAGATTATCTCTTTTAACCTTCTCACCTTTGCCTATGATCTAAAGACAAATTTTAATCTCTGATACCACTTGATGCAAACCCCCCTAGTCTCCCTCGGGGCTCCACAACCTCCTGGTATAGGATCGTTCAAATAAAGGAGTCAGATCAAGTCTTCGGGCCTATGCTAGACCCCAAACCAATTTACACAGGTCCCCTTTCCTTCAAATTGTAGGTTCTATCAAACTCATGGGATACACAGGTCCCCTTTCCTTCAAATTGTAGGTTCTATCAAACTCATGGGATATTTACTGGCCTCTTTGAAGAATTTGAATAGTAGGCGTTAACTCCCTATATTAGGCCCCTTCCTTCATATGACCTTGGGATATGACCTGGGGCTAACCTCAAAAGGCACTTCGGAGCTCTAGGCTCCAGGTGTTTTCACTTCACACTAGGGCCAATTCTTTCGAAGTCTTAATCCTCCAAAATGATGAAAACATGATCAATGGTCCTCATTCCTCACCGAGATAGACGGCTCAATTTCCTTCTTCAGAATTCGAGCTTCAGTCGAATCCGCATGCACACTCCACAAATCCTTTGGAGTGAATTTCCAATGGAGTGAAACTCCATCCTCCATGTGTCCCCTCACATATCAATGGTCCACAATATTCTATGGGATCAACCTCCCATAGTAACTTCAGGCTCCAATGCTTCAAGAAATTCTAAAATACCACCATGTGAATCGTCCGGAGTGACAAACCTCTGAAGTACACAATCTGCAAACACCTGTCCAATTTCAATGGATGTATTGGATGGAATCTGACATTCCAACCTTCGAGAGTTCTTGCTCCAACAAATTCACTTTCTCCCAGAGCATTAAACCTCTAGACTTTCATATCTCTCGCCACGTGTCCTTTTCCTAGACTTTCATATCTCTCGCCACGTGTCCTTTTCAATAGACGGTTGTGATCTACTCCGCTCTTCGTAGCTTCAAGATTTATTCACACTCCATGGAAAAAATATCCCGGAGTGATATTCCTCTAGAGTTTCATATATTTTGACACATACCCCTTCCCAACGCTGATGGCTAGGATTTACTCCGACCTTCGAATCTTCGGTGATTTCACACTCTTCTCATCTAGATTGTCATGAAGTGCCTTTTCTCTTGACCTCCAGATCTTCCACCACCTGTGTCTTTGGACGATGGACGGTTTCAATCCACTTCAAGACTTTTGGACTTCAATGATTCTAATCTCCTATGTACTTTCAAAGTACTTAAGGCTCGTTCACTTTACCTTTGGATCAGATGACTATCGATCCATGTGCTTAGATCCGACGACTAGAATTTGTCACTCCTCTACATGCTCCACCTATCTAGACGTAGATCGAATAGTCCAGATATCTTCCTACATATAATCTGACTACTGATGTTTCTTCTCCTCCTGAGATTCTACATTCTCCCAAGATTTGGAGAATTTGTAAGTGTTCAAAGGTTTCATCCTCTAAACCTTCTATTGTGAACCTAAATACTTAGGTCTCGACTTGTGCTTATCCTCCTAAGATTTGGGACTTGGAAAAATTCCTCTTTTGCGCACTCCTTGTGCTTGAATGAACTTCAGATGGTTGTCTTTCAACACTTTGTCTAATTTTTTTCTTGGTGCACTCTTTACACATGTCTTCCCCCAGAGTGTTCAACAACTTTGTTTCACCTTGATCTTCAACTACTCAGACCTCAAATGTCTCTGTCCCTTTTTTCCCTTGAAGGGATATATATTCCATATTGGAAACTTCTGCTCAAGCACTTCTTATTGAGATTAAAACATATTAAATAACTATGTGAGTGTCTTCTACTTGACACTTCTCTTCTCATAACTCGAAATAGAGTTCACCTGTGCACACTTGCACCTGCTCGATGCCCTCCTAGAAGAGCTCTATAGAATCTTCAACAATTTTGTTTCATCGTGCTTCCTCTGCACAGTCTCCCCTCCAAGTTATTCAGTGACCTTGAGGATCCTCTATGAGTCTATAAAATATTCTGGTGTACCCTCTTGGAATGTTCTCCTATGAACTTGAAGCAAAGTCCAGATATGTACTCCTTTCATTGTCTCACAAAGTTTCCATCACTCTATCGTGCACTCCTTGCACTTAGCCTAAAGAACCCAAAATGTTTCAAAAAACTCTTAGCCAGATAGTGAATTCTATCTGTTCCCTACAGATGGAATCTAACACACATCTACAACATACATAACCACATATAACATTAATAAAACACACATAAACACATAAATAATCATATGGAGGAAAAACTGCTTTTTTCATTAATAGGGATGTCTGATTACAATATATTCAAGCTTGACTGCAATAGAGTCTCAACTCTCTCCTCTCCTCTCTTATCTACCTTCTACTGCCTCTACTGGGCATGTGTTACAATGAAAGACAAAAGGGGCTCCTCGAGACTTTTCCTCCAACTACTCTAGTCGTGTCTCATCACCATTTACACCATCTATCTACTCCAGAAAAAAAAACTAATTGCAAATTAAGTTTTGTTACATTAAAGTCTAGGAGTGATACTCCCAGATCACTCGTGATCATTCAACTCCCAATCATTTTGATCTTCTTCAGTTTTCAATCTGTTCAAAAGATGGTTTGCAGGGAACACCATTGTTAAGATTCTGAATTGATTCAAAGGTGCGCTAAGGCAGTGAGTTGTCTCTCCACATGTTATTGTTGATGAGGCTCCTTCATCAATGATCCAATCCATGAAACAGAGCAAGTGTCTGCACCAAAACTTTTCATCGAACACCTCTATACAACAAGAATCCTAAGAAATAATTTTTCCGTGGGGGATCAACATGTTCCTAAACCTGTAGAAGAAATCGTCGATATGCAGGCCATCGCGTATGATAGAAAAAGTAATGACGTGATGAAAAGGATGGTCAAGAAAATAAAAATTATGTTGGATGATACTCTATTCATAACCACATAAGAGACATTGTTTGACACAAAGAATTACAAGATGACTGAGCTAATCGGAGCATGGATGCCTATGCCACACTTGACATGGAAAGAAAAGACAAGGAGGAGGAAACTACCATGAGAAAAGAGTTGGATCACCTTCGACATCAGGTTGAGTATTGCCAAAACTCGACATCAGATTGAGTATTACCAAAACTTGATACAGGTGGTGGTACTCCTGAAAACAAAGTTTTTGGAAGTATATGCACAATTTAAAAGTGAAATAGACCTCTTCACCGCCTGAATAGCCAATATTCAAGAAGATAATCTTATGGGGTTAGCAACCTATAAGGATATGCAACGGTGGGTCGAAAAGGCACATCGGGCCTTAAAACGGATTGACTACATCAACGAAGTACAAAAGAGTTGTGATTTAGAAGAACATATCGTTCCAGTGTTGATGTACAATAACGTTGCTCGAATATGGAAAGTAGCTAAACATAGGGTGTCTATGGTCAAGGAACCATGACGGAAAATACAAGAAATATGGGAGGAATGCAAGACAAGTTGGGAGAAAATAAACTTGTAAATGAGGAACATTGACCTACCAGAGTTTGGTTCACTGGAGTATTTTGTTGATTTGCATGACATAGTTAAACAACATACAGAGAAAGACCAATTGTATGAAGAAAATATTTATCAAGTTTCAAGCATGATCCTGGGTCAAGTGACGAAGTTCATGGAACCTCTGATTAAATATATTGTACTCCTACAACACTTAAGTGTCAATCTAATCAAGTATAAGGAATGGGCCATAGAGATGAATGAGGTCCTCTCTACCCCAATGGATCAAAACAAGTTCCCATATGAAAATACATTCAAAGATCTCTTCTTCAAATGGTAAGAGTATGACAGGAACAATCCACCTCAATAAAAGAATAAGATGATCTAAAGAGAACAAAAAGATAAATTCTGCCACATGTTGTTTTTTCTTGACTTAAAACAACTTTAGTAGCTACTTTTAGTTTAGTTACATTTTATAAATAAAGGCGTTGACCTCCAATTGAAGGGTCGATGGTTTTGGAGAGAAATACATTTTCTGGAATATTGTAAGAGACTTATTTATGTGCAAGTTATTTTAATTAAGAAGTTTTGTTTAGAACCAAAGACACTTCTTTCATCTGAGGCATCAATGTGATTGGACCAAGGGGGATTATTTATATCTTCAAATTCAACATTTGTTGTTTTATTGAGTAAGATTTGTTGTACCTACTATTTAAGTTATCTTGTAATGCTGCAATATTTCTTTTATTTCAACTGATGAATAGAAATCGATTGTGTTTAACATGTGATTGATAGTAGAGAACTGAAAAATACTTTTTTTGTGCTTACTTCTTGTCACATATATATATTTTCTTTCTGTAATTGTTATCTTAGATGATGTTGAATGTATATAAATCAAAAAATTATTATTTCCAGATTGAAGTAGTTTAGATCTTCCTCGTATTCATGCTAAGGTACAAAGGTTGTCCCAAAACCTAGCTTTTGGAAAAAGCTAGGTTTTAACTAAATGGAAGATGGAGCTTTAACTCTGAAATGGATCTATTCATCAACTAGTGAATTATTGTGTCAGTGATGGCTTTAGGCTCCAATATGATTTTTCCTTTATATATATATATATATATATATATATATATATATATATATTCTTTCTGTAATTGTTATCTTAGATGATGTTGGATGTCTATAAGTCAAAAAATTATTATTTCTAGTTTGAAGTAGTTTAGATCTTCCTCGTCTGCATGCTAAGGTACAAAGGTTGTCCCAAAACCTAGCTTTGTTCAAAATGTGTTAACTTCCCTCTTCCATTTAGTTAAAGATCCATCTTTATTTGTTATAAATGTTAGAAAAGAACCAAAAAAAGAACTTCATATCCTAAGGAAGTCTTCACTAAAAGAAATATGTATCAGACACAATTAAAGCCTATTGATAATTCCATCCATATCACAAATCTGGAGAACCCTACCACTCATCAAATGCTTATGAGTCTAATTGTTTCTCTTAAGCGGGTTTGGTTCTTGTTGTTGAGTTAACCGGATATCATACCCCTCAATGGAACTCAAGAATAATGGAACCAAAAATTATTAGTCAACTACTATAGAATATGAATGAATTGTAGGAACAACAAAAATTATTAGTCAACTACTATAGAATATGAATGAATTGTAGGAACAACAACAAGAATCCTCACATAGGACATGAAGCCAGTGGGCGAAGAATGTCATTAATGGGCATACAAAGGAAAAGTAAGACACCATATACTTTAAGGTAGATATGTGTAGATAACTACAAACATTTATGTGAAAGATAATAAGGATCTTAGGAGGTGATGTGTGAATCATCTCTATGTGCCAAGCAAATGAGTTGTTGGGAAGGATTTACTAGCTATGAATTAACTACTTTTTCTAAAAGTACTCAGAACAAGAAATCCACTTATGGTATTAGAGTTCATAGTGGAATAAGGATACCAATGTAGAGAAATTGAGGATAGATTAATGAACGTTCTTTCACTTGAAAATTTCCACTGAATGAAAACAAACTTCCATTAGGAATGTCCTTGAGTAGGACAAGTATGCATGCACGAGGAATTGTTAAATGAAGTGAGGATAAATATTCCAGAAATTGGGAAATCCAATGGACAACTAGAAGTAATAGTAGGTATGTGGAATGATTGTGGGCAATTTGATTCAAGGATTTTATGATAGTATAATGATGGAATGTTGTGAGCTACCTCATTCCAAGGTTTTTTAATGTTTCATAAAGGTAAATTTTGGATATGACTACCTAAGAGAAGCTACAAAAAACATAACACATTGGTTGGATTGTAGAATAGCCAAGTGGAGCTTGGTTGGAAAGTGTTCACACTAGGGAACAATAGGGAAGATGAGAAGAATGGGAGAACACAAGGAAGAAAGGATCTGAAGAAATTCAAGGACAATGAGCTACGACATAAATAAATAAATAAGTGACTTGATATATAAATGCACTAGAATGCATGATGCATAAAATTAAGTTATAATGCATATATATTAGTAGGCATGGTGATAATGAGTGATCGATGCATATGGATTTGCATTTTTCCATATGTACATGATCATGGAATTATAATAGTATATTTTTATATACATGCAATAATGGTGTTATGTAAATTGAGTATGATTAATGACAGATTATTTATTCAAAAAACAAAGTGATATATCATGGTTAACGATGTTGATTCTGCTAATTCCTATATCTATGTGAAAACCCATGAGGGTGCTAAGAATGGCGATAAAAACAATGGAGGAGGAATCCTACAAGATTCTACAAATACCAATTTATTAGGTAGCATCAAGTAGGTTGGTAATATCCATGCAGGTATGCATGCAATTAATTATAATGTTGAAGGTAATTGAGGTAAGAATTACCTCAATTAAATTTTCAATATTTAAATTGATGGTCAAAGGCCTAGAGTATATAAATGTTGTTGATGATAGAATGAATTTAGATAAAATGTTAGTTGTATATTGTGCTATGGTTTGTTATGATATCATAACCAGGTCAATTCATGAGATGTAATATTTCTATAGAAATGAATACCCATAGAGCTAGTCATGTGTGAGACCATGATATGGTCATATATGGAAGAGGTATGGCACTATGTTAGTTCTCAATGGTTTCTCTGATATAGAAAATGTTTGTATTACAACCTCGTTTCTGACACTAAAAAAAACTATGAACTATGTTTCCTCATGTTTTGTTTGTGTTGAAGAGGGCATCCAAATAGTCAAGCAGTATTTGGAAGAGTTGAGATGATGTGTTGAGGAATGGTCTAGACCTTCCAACTTACCATGGTGGAATGCGTGAGACAAATATGTGGTATTATGTAGTCAATGAAGGGATGCATTGTGTATATATGGCCATGGGTATTGACACATCAATTTATTTTATTTTAATATAAATTATTTGTTGCTTTATGAAAGGCACATGGTGCTGAAAATGCATAACAGAGGAGAGATGCATTATATTTAATATGAATACTAACTGAAGATGATTGAATTGTCAGTCTGTTACAATTTTAAAATCATTTTCTGAGCTACTGGAAATTTTACAAGAAAGAAAATATTGGTTGATAATACATNNNCTGAGCTACTGGAAATTTTACAAGAAAGAAAATATTGGTTGATAATACATATGTAGAGATGATTGGTTCCTTCCAGTTAATAGTTGGATTAATTAAAGTAATTGAATTGTAGTTGAAAACAATTCTAAGATCACTTTGTGAATTTTTGTATTTGTTTACATGAAAATATATATCGTACATGAGTTACTAAAAATATGTTTGGTTGCATGTAAATTGAGGAAATTGTAGGGAGAATGGTCTTCGATATGGAATGGATGTAATACCATAAGGAATACTGCTACCTATTGTTGCAAGAGACAAAAATTATGAGCAAAAAGATTATGTTTGGAATTTATTTATTTTTTGTATAAAATAGTTTTGGAAATTGGAATTTAAAAATTACTAACAATCTATTTGGTTGCGTGTGAATTGAGGAAATTGTAGGGAGAATGGTGTTGGATATGGTAAGGATGTAAGTCTATAAATAAGACTAATGTTTGTTGTTTCAAGAGACAAACATTATGAGAGAAGCCTTATGCCGGGAACATTTATTTTCTTGTATGAAATAGATTTGAGAAATTAATAATTACAGGAACATTTATTTTCTTGTATGAAATAGATTTGAGAAATTAATAATTACAAATTTTTATTATATGTTAACAGCTTGTGTGGCTAAGTGAAAGGTTGAGGAAATTACAGGAAGATCGGTCTCTAGTATGACACTGTTGTAATCCATAATATAGGTTGATGTTTGTTGCTGTAAGAGACAAATGAATTTTGAGCAAGAAGCTCATTCTTGGGAAATTTTGTTTTTCTGTACAAAACATATTTGACATTAATGATTAAAAATTGTTATAATTATATCTCATGATGATTGTATGTGTGTAATATAGATGAAATGTTGGGTACTAAATATGGAACCTTGGGAAGAAAAGCACTAGAAGGAAATAAATCTCAGGGAGAAAGGAATGGAATGAAGAAAGTCTAGTGGGTTTTTTGTAGCTGGAGTTCTTGGAGCCCCAACTTTGAAACTTCTTGGCCAAGTGAATTGAAACCCTGAAGAGAAGTGGTACAACCTGAAGGAATGAAGAGAAAAGAAGGGGGTACCATCCTTAGGTTGTGAAATTTTATGGGGAATTTGAGCTTGTTGGTTGGAACTATTGTCGTAATTATAAATTGTGAGACCATTATGCATGTTTTGGGCCGAAGTGCCTATGTATGCATGTTTTTAGGTCATAGTTCCTATTTATATAATCATTTGGCTAGAATGCCTATGTGGATTAAAGGTCGGATAGATTAGGATTTTTGTATTAAGAACACTAGTATGGTGTTGTGCATTAATAACAATTCCAAAAATAAGTTCAGGGGATGTAACACGCCCAATATTGATCCCTATGAACTAGAATGTATTATGCAATTGTGACTTAATATGGTGGGTCGAAAAGGTTGAAAAAAGGCCCTAGCTCCTAGAAAATGTAATACTTTAATATGTATTAATAATATACATTGTTGGCTCAGATAAAAACAAGGACAAGAGATAGGGGCTATGATTCCACAAGAGGGGGGGATAAAAGGGATAATTATTTTTATTATATTTTATTTACCCATCTTGGTTTTAATTGAGAAAAGTGGTTACATGAGATTCTTGGGGAAAATCCATATGGTTCTTGATTTACGAGTAAATATATAAACCCCTCTTTGGGTTGTTTGGGGGGTTCGTTCTCATACACTCTTTCCATGGATTCTTCTTCATTCACTCTTGCTCATTTGTGTGCTCTAGGTATGGCCATGGAAATAATTGGATGGGGGTAGAAATCCATTTATAGACGGCTATGAGGATTTATTGATCATTAAAGGAGGGAATGGATGCATGTGTGAATGATATTGATGGCAGTTTTGAAAGAACTATCCATAGTTGAGAATCCTTGGAGTTTCCAACATGGATATTTCCTTACGAGTAGTAGTAGATCCCTTGAGAGAAATGGAATAGCATGAGGGAATACATGGCAGAGAAAGGGGTTCATTTATTTGGGTTGTACGGACTATAGGGGAAGAGATATAGAAATTAGAATTTTGGAAAACATGAGAGCTTGTTAGGTAACTGATATTTTTTTAGATTGTGCCTAGGACCCGTCCTTGTGGATTCATAGCCCTAGATTGTGGGTGACACTTTTGTTGAGAGTAAATGAACAACGATGTCTATGGTTGGGAGGAACATCCTTAGTCTGTAGCCAATTGGTGAATAATTTACTTGGAAAGATAAGTGATCTCTATGTTTTATGTATAATGTATATTTTGTTGTGTATTTATTATTTATCTCTAATATGTATTTATGTGTGCATGTTTGTTGGTTATTATATGTGATTGGAACATTGATCCTTTCATGGATGGTTTATCATGTTCTTGTTAATTTCATGTGTTGAATCCATGTTTCTTTATTTTAAATAATGAAACATAAATTCAAAATCAGTCTAAGAGAGTGAATTTAGAAGTATCTGGGAAACGGGTACATCTCACATTTGTATCCGAGAAATGTTTTTCATTATTTGTTGTACCAAGTATGTTATAAGTTAGCCTCATAGTGTTCTTGGTGGGAATTTTGAAGTAGCATTCCCAACTTGTTGGTGGATAGCTATGTTCATTTAGAGAATAAGATATTGTTTCCCTCCCCTAGCCTTGGTTATATCTTGAGACTCATTCTTGGTTCACGATTAACCTAGTCATGCTAGCCATATCACACTTGGAGGTGGATGATACCCTATAGAGGTAATATGTGTCCGTTCGAGGAATCGTCCAGGATGCTTGAGCTAGAGAAAGTTAAATTAGAGTTTAAGTTCATTATCCCCCCTACCCATAACCATTTTTATGCCTTCTCACCCATTTTCAGTGTAGAAAACATATTCATGGTGCTTGCATTCCACATGAAGGCCTACAAAGAATCCATCCACAAGACTTGTGTGTTGGTTCAAGAACTCATTTAAGGTTCTTGAGTCTAAGAATATTCAACAATATCTTGAGTCACTTGTTTTCTTTCCTCAACCATGATTAATTTCTTGCAACCTATTGGCACCTAAAGTCTTGGTTTTGGTTTTGGTTTTGCAAGCATGCACAAATGAAGTTGTGCACGCTCATTCCATAGTTTGTGCACACCTAAGGAAATGAGTGAGGAATGAAATTAAGTGTGTGCCAAACCAATTTTTTTTAGTTCCACACTAGGTTTAAAATATACCAAATGTGTTTCATTTCGAGTTTTTCATTTGCATTGGAAATCAAGAAGATGCCCACCAGAATCAAGAAAGGAGTCGTCAGGAAATCTCCTTGAATGATTATTTCCAGCAACATACAAGGACATAGGAATTCCATAGGACAAGTTGGCTAGGAAGTTAATATTTCCATTTATACAAAAAATTTATGTGAAGTGCTGGTAGAAAACAAAATCATGCGAGTCATTTTTGTTAGAGAAACAAGTGGAGTAGAGTAGAAAGAGACAATGCTCCCTAGTAGAGAAAGCTATAAAAGGAAGAAATAATATTAGAAAAAAATTGAGGAGAAGAGTTTCATTTATTCCTTAGTATCGAGCTCACTTTGAGCTTGTGGTAATATGGTAATTCTTTGAATATATGTTATAAGTCTATTGTATGTCTTATTTTTTAGAAAAGGAGCATTGCACAACATGTTGTAATTCTGAGGATTTATATAGAGAATATATGAAGTTCTATGGTTGTCATATGTATCTTTCTTGCACAAAGCATATCTCTATTGTGATGGAATGGCTCCAATAATAAAGATGCGATAGTTCTGATCCATTTTGTGTTTATCATGTATGAATTGAATATCTGTGTGTATTGTTTTAACTCTTAGTCCTAATAGTTTTTCAAATATGAGTTGCATGGATGCCAATCTTGATGACTTTTCATGTGTTTAGCCTTCATCCCTATCACAAAACCTTATGGTTTCTGTGATCTTCTGCATCTCGGGTGAGACCTTCCTCGACCTTAGCTAAGGATTGATATGTCGGTGTGCGTTTTTTCTAGACAACTCTGGACGAACCCTAGGTCTAAACTCCCCAACATTAAGAAGGACGCGCACAAACGTGGATCAAAACGCCCAACACTTAGGGGCTAGTTGAGATTTTTTCTCAACCTATCCCTTGTATTGTTCTTAGATCCTAGTTTGTAGGATTTGGAGAGATTTTCTCTCATTAGTATGTTGATGTAGTTTTCCACTTGTAAAGCTATTTAAGCTTCTCATTTGCTCAACACAAATTATTTTGAGTTTTGTATAATTTCTTGTGTGAATGAACTCGACTCATGAGTGGGATTTCCCACTTTGTTGGGAAATCCCATATCATTGGTATCAAAGGCAATTTGTTTTCCGTTAATTCAGTTGCACATCTTTGACTAACCAATTTCATCAGATATCTACCACTTCTAACCTTAGTGCTCAAGAATATCATCCTTTGCACCATGCTAGTGCAACATCTACTACATCAATAATGTTTTCCTTTTCTCCACAGAGCATTAGAGGCAAATTCTTTTTTGGTTGGGAGGAATGATAGGGATTCTAATCCCTACGATTTCCATATGTATTTTCGTCTTCAATTATTATAATTAAGAGGTTCTTATTGTGGATTTGCTTGCCAAATCCTTTTGGTTTCCTAGTCTTAGAGGCTAGTTAAGATCTTTTCTCAACCTATCCCTTTTATTGTGCTTAGATCCTAGTTTGTAGGATCTGGAGAGCTTTTATCTCCTTAGAATGTTGAGGTAGTTTTCCACTTGTAAAGCTATTTAAGCTTCTCATTTGCTCAATAAATATTAGTATAAGTTTTGTATAATTTCTTGTGTATGAACTCAACTCATGAGTGGGATTTCCCACTTCGTTGGGAAATCCCACATCATTGGTATTAGATCCAGTTTGGTTTCCACAAATTCAATTGTAGGTTTTTGTCTCACCGATTTCATAAGACATTTACCACTCCCTACCTTATTGCTCAACAATATCATCCTCTACATCATGCTCGTGCAACATTTACTACAATAATAATGTTTTCCTTTTCTCCTAAGAGCATTGGAGGACAACGCTTTTTTGGTTGTGAGGAATGATATGGATTATAATCCATATGTATTGTCATCTCCAATTATTATAATTAGGAGATTGTTATTTTGGATTTGTTTGTCGAATCCTTTTTGGTTTCCTAGTCTTAGGGGCTAGTTGAGATCTTTTCTCAACCTATTCCTTGTATTGTGCTTAGATCCTATTTTGTAGCATTTGGAGAGACTTTCTCTCCTTAGTATGTTGACGTAGTTTTCCACTTGTAAATCTATTAAGCTTATCATTTGTTCAATAAAAATTCATCTGAGTTTTGTCTAATTCCCTGTGTATGAACTGAGCTCATGAGTGGGATTTCCCACTTCATTGGGGAATCCCACAACATTGGTATCAGAGCCAATTTGGTTTCCATAAATTCAATTGTAGGCTTGTCTCACCGGTTTCATCAAACATCTACCACTTCTTGCCCGATCGCTTAGTAAGATCATCCTCTGCATCATGTTAGTGCAACATCTACTACAACAATATTGTTTTCCTTTTCCCTTGAGAGCATTGAAGGCCAATGCTTCTTTGGTTGGGAGAAATGATAGGGATTCTAATCCCTATGGTTTCCATATGTATTGTCATCTCCAATTATTATAATTAGGATATTGTTATTATGGATTTTTTTGTTGAATCATTTTTGGTTTCCTAGTCTTAAGGGCTAGTTGAGATCTTTTCTCAACCTATCCCTTATATTGTGCTTAGATCCTAGTTTGTAGAATTTGGAGAGATTTTCTCTCCTTAGTATGTTAAGGTAGTTTTCCACTTGTAAAGCTACTTAAGCTTCTCATTTGTTCATTAAAAAATACTTTGAGTTTTGTATAATTTCTTGTGTGTATGAAATTGGCTCATGAGTGGGATTTCCCAATTTTCCACTTCGTTGGGATATCCCACATCATTGGCATCAAAGCTAGTTTGGTTTCTGCGAATTCAATTGCAAGTCTTTGTCTCACGGATTTTCTCAGACATCTATCACTTCTTTCCTTATAGCTCAAAAAGATCACCGTTTACATCATGCTAGTGCAACATCTACTACAACAATAATGTTTTCCTTTTGTCTTGAGAGCATTGGAGACCAATGCTTCTTTGGTTGGGAGGAATGATAGGGATTCTAATCCCTACGCTTTCCATATGTATTTTCATCTCCTATTATTATAATTAGGAGATTATTATTGTGGATTTGTTTGCCGAATTTGGTTTCCTAGTTTTATGGGCTAGTTGAGATCTTTATCGGCATAGTTGGGATCTTTTCTCAATCTATCCCTTGTTTTGTGCTTAGATCCTAGTTCGTAGGATTTGGACAGCTTTTATCTCCTTAGTATGTTGAGGTAGTTTTCCACATGTAAAGCTATTTAAGATTCTCATTTGCTCAATAAAAGAGTTTTGTATAATTTCTTGTGTCTGAACACGACTCATGAGTGGGATTTCCCACTTCATTATTGATAAGTTGTTACATATTTTAATGCATTATCAAAGGGACCTTGTCTCCGTTGTATTTATCACATTGAAATATATTTGCATATTCACACAATTTTTGTCTTAAGGTGCTTATGAGACAATGTGTACTCAATTTTGATTCTAATGTTTAATTTATATTTCTAATACCTTGGGGCATGTTTCTCGAAGGACTTCCAATACACATGTCTATCCCACTTCTAGAAAGGCCAATGCTATTGCTAAAAGAAACATCATTCCATGGAGGTCGACAAGATACTATGCAATGCATATGCCCCAATCATATGGTACTTGAGAAGTCGATTTTCTTACAATGCTCCATAAAATCTGTTCTTCTAAACAATGCTTTTATCAGCTTCTCTTTGGTAGGCGATTATAACAATTCCATTAACTAGCATTCATTTCCCCCCCAAAGAAATCCAAGCGATGCTTCCCCACATTCGTGGATGACATTTGTAATAAACCCATTGACATAGACTAGTGTGCCTCACTCTAGGGGATTCAACCTAGGCACTTGCTGGCATGGAACTAGCCAAATGCCCAGCAACATTGGCGATAACCAATTGAGCTAACATTTTGGGTTATTAACTAACATTCAATTATGACTTTATTGACATATTTGATCCCTCTATTAGGCATCTACACATTTATCTATCCTAATTCCTCAAAGATTCGTAATTGTATCAGTCCACAATTTAACCTCATTTCCCTCTATTTAGTTGAAATAAGTATACATAATAAATTTATTAGTGATAATGACACAACTGTTTTAATTTTCCATTCATCCAATCTGCCACAGACAAAAAAAAACTTTAATTATGGATTCTTCCATGAAAACTATTGCATAAATAATTTTTGAAAGGTGTTCGGGAAAGAGGAAGAAAAGCACTGATGATATTGAGATAATAAACAATAACTCAGTTTTGACACATCATTAAGTCTTGGCAGATAAAAGGCTACTGACTTCAGAAACGTTTGGTTGAATTTCCAAGTCTTAAGTAAACAAAAGGGAAGGAATTTATAGAATCTTGCAAGAAAAATCTAAATTAACTCATTTAAGACTACAATATAGGGCCTTGAAGGAGTATACTCCTCATGAGTGTTGAACTGAAAATGTAGAAAGTTACTTGGTTGATACATTACCATTTCGATAGGCAGTAAAGTAAAAACCTAAAAAACAACTTTAAAAGACTACGATTTCAATAGGCAGTAAAGTAAATACCTAAAAACTAACTATAAAAGATTAGGACGAAACCATGATTCACTCTAATCTTGTAAAAAACCCATACTCCTTCATATATGCTTCCTGTGAAGGTTGTCTTTCTAGAAATTCATGCAGAATGTCTAAAGCATCTTTCGATCCTCCAGGAGCTAATACCTGCACCCAAATTGTTGATTTAGCATTTTCCCTAATCATTGTTACATCTCGACCCTAATACATAAACTTCAAAATACGATCATTTACAGATACATTTCAAATCAAGAATGATCATTCACAAGTTAGAATGTAATTATTATTGTTTTTTCTGCAAAAAGTACAGACTACTTATTCGCTATATTTGTGAATTAGAGAAAAAAGCCAATAATTTGGGAGCAATTGATAATTGATAATAGGAAATGAAGTGTATCTTCCATTTAAACTGCAGAAAGGAGCAGGAAAATTTAATATTGCAATGCAAATCAGTCAAGTATAGGCAAAGGTCACCATCATATATACTTTCAGATTAAAAGAAAAAGATAAGTCGCATTGAAGCTTGCTTGCCTAACTCATCTTGAAGCACTATGATTTTGTATTTCCAAGGTAAGGATATAAGAAGAGCTAATTGTTTCTTTTTGAGGCTCTTTCACAGGAAAGGCCTAAAAAATTTTGAATTTCAAAACATAAAAACGAAGTACTTGCAAAACCTAGGTAGATGATCATATATTAAAAAAAAAAAAACCTAGGTAGATGATCATATATATTTAAGAAAACAAGAACCTAGGTAAATGATCAAATATATTTAAAGAAACAAGACAAACGATGAAAAAATAGAAGGCCATTTTGAGTTAGAAACTTGTCTTGGATAGAACTAAGATACTTGATATTTGGTTGAAACTTTTGTAACAAACATAAATATAAATATTAAAATATAAACATAAATGAATAATCAATAATTAATAATTACTAATGAAGAGACACCTCATAATGAAGGGTCACGTCTCTTCA
>CBVK0104399972.1:0-11706 GCA_900067695.1 Picea abies
TGAGAGGGTACTTTGTATGCAGGGAATGTAAAGAGGAGTTTGAGTTTATGTCCCATTTCTCATGTCTTGAGGGGCATTTTAGTCATGTTTTGAGAGGAGATTGTTGAGGCATGTGTGTATCTGCACAAGGAGGTCTTGTACAACAGATGAGAAGCCTGTTTGTAATAGCAAGGAGCCATTGTAAAGAGAACTTGAGCATTTAAAGATCAATAAAGAGGTCCTTCACTTGAAAGTGGGCCCGAAGACGTAGCCACACAATGGTGAACTCCGTTAACAAGTTCTTGTTGTCTATTTCTATTTCTTATTGTTGTTATCTTCTCTTATTTGCAGCATGTCTATGATGGCTGAACTCTTTAATCATTCATGAGTATCTTGTTAATGTCAATTTGTTATTAATTCCTTCCATTTTTTGGATCAGAAACTCATCAGGATAGGTCCAAATAAGTGTGTCAGTGGGACCACTATACTCCTTTTTTTTTTTACTTCTACAGAGTTATTGACTTGTTCACATTTATTAAATTGGCCTTATTAACTAATGTCAACCTTTATTGCATGGAAAATATATTATTCTCCCTACATAAAGGGTTAGGTCCCTAACATACAATCACATATTTGCATACTCCTAAAAGACTATAGAGCAATTAGGCTCTCTTGATGGCTCTTATTATACTTGCCAAGAGGCATGGTATATAGTTTCGAGTTAGGCTTGACTTTCTATTAGTTCATGGTTGACCATAAAATACACACCCCTTTATCCAAAGCTTTAAAAAATAATAATTTATTTTAAATTTTAAATCCCATTTATCTGATATCTTATTGTCAAACTTTGAAGTCTTATTGCTGCCTTTACTTCCTCCAATATTATTGTAATAAATATTTCTTGTTTTTTTATATATGTTGTCAAAAGTTGGGGCCCAACTTGCTATCAAGATTCAAGCTCTTATCTTATGGCTATCAAACTCCATACTACGACAAGTATTGTTCATGCCAAAGTCTTGCGTACTGGTTTCATTTTGATAGAATTATAACCTTGAACAAAATCCTTAAGATTTATTGCAATTTCTTTTTTTAAAACAAAGAAAACATACCAACTTTTCTTGGGATTTTAAAAGAACTAAATCCTCTCTTTTATGGTGTCCTAAAAAATGTTTGACTACAACATTGTGTATTAAATTTTATGTTATTATTTTTAATACATTTTTTTTAAGAAAACAATAAAAATTAAACTTTTATGAAATTTGTTTATCTATAATGTATATATACCCTTAAAAAAATATTACATTTGAAATATAATATATATTTACTATTATTTTTGAAAAATATTACATTTGAAATATAATATATATTTACTATTATTTCTTGACATTGTAAAGAATAAAAATTGAAAAACAATTTGTATATATTTAATTTATTTTGGCCAATTAAAATATATTATTTATAATAAAAAATGAAATGAATATACATTCTAACATTACGAATATCCTTTCAAATTTTATCACTACTTGGAATATAGAAAAGATGGGATGAATCTTTATCCTCCGACTTAAGAATATTCAAATTTTACTACAGCCTTATAAAAAAAAAAAATTGTTTGTTTCACTGATATTTATGATTAATATGCCTGTCCGTAAAGCTATAGATCGTCATCATCTCTCAAAAAAGCTAATCCTGTCCATAAAACTATAAAACGTCATCCCTCAAAAGAGCCGTGTTGGACACGGTGCTCCCTTCCATTTTGCCCCCGGTCCAAAATCCGTAACCCTGTAATTTTAGGTTTGATATGTTTTAACCCTAGTTTAAATATTTTATTTTTCTAAAACCTTAAAAGCATTTATTTTTCTAAAACCTTAAAAGCATGTTGGAAATGTACATATAGTTGTTGAGATATCACAGTCAAAATGTAATAAGAATGTTGGAATTTTAGGTATAGTGGTTGTTGGTGTTAGGTTGGAAGGCTATATTTATTGGAAATGGGTACAATTAATGATCTTTTAATCTAAAATGTAATTAAAGATGTTGATTACCCTGTTTACTTTTTAACATTTACTTAATCAGGTTAAAAAATTACTCTCTGATCATCTGATTACCACATTTAGCCACATTTAGTTGATTAACAAACTTACTTGACATTAAATATTTACTACACCATTAACTTTTTATCTTTTCCAGTGTAAGATTTACATTTCGGCCATTTTTGACATATCTCCGGTAAAGCTAAGGATTGCCCACTTGTCATATTTGCAGGTTGACTTCCTCTACCCATTAGCTAGAAAAATGGACAAAAAGCAATTAACAAACTTCAATAGGCTGAGGAAAGCTAGAATAATTATATACGCACAAGTAGTTTACGCAACCCCTTAGTTTGCACAAAATTTTAATGTGTACAGAGTCCTATCTTTGGAATCAGAATCTGCCTTCAACTATTATAGCGTTTAGGTGTTTATCAGTCATGAATTATATGAGTTTGTTAATGATAATACAATCAAAATGTAATAAGAATTTTTCAGATATTGAATTTATTTATATATATTTAAAATTATAATTTTATTAAAAATATGCATTCCAATTTTAATAATAATTGTTGAAAAAAAGTTTAAAATGTAAAATATTTAAATTTATTTCATAAAAAAAATCAAAAGTAAAATCAAAATGTTTAAATTCATCTCATTTAAAATCAAATTATTTAAAAAAAACAAAAAAAAAAATACATCTAAGTCATCTTAAATATAACCAAAACATAAATAAAAAATTTCTATTAACAAAATTTCGATAACAAAATCAAAGTCTGACTCCCCAACATAGTTACTACTAAATTTGGAACCAATTTTACAAAAAATTGGGACCAATTTTACTGGAAGAAGAGGATAGTATGAGTGTTTTTTCCCACGCTGTAGTATGTTTAAACTTTACGTTGAAAGGCGTACACCTATTGACAATAGACAGTTTTAATAGGGTTTAGTGCTTAATAAGTTTTCTATGGACATGATTAAATATTACGTATGTGTGTGTGCAATACAATCAATTATTGTGTGTTATTCATGTGTACCTCTGCTCTCATGGATTTTAACAAGATCATCATCATCTCTCAAAAGAGCTAATCCTGTCCATAAAACTATAAAACGTCATCCCTCCAAAGAGCCGTGTTGGACACGGTGTTCCCTTCCATTTTGCCCCCGGTCCAAAATCCGTAACCGTGTAGTTTTAGGTTTGATATGTTAGGTTTGATATGTTTTAACCATAGTTTAAATATTTTATTTTTCTAAAACATGTTGGAAATATAGATATAGTTGTTGAGAGAGCACAATCAAAATGTATAATAAGAATGTTGGAATTCTAGATATAGTGGTTGTTGGTGTTAGGTTCAGAGACTACATTTATTGGAAATGGGCATAATTAATGATCTTTTAATCTAAAATGTAACATTTAATTGATTAACAAACTTACTTGACATTAAATATTTACTGCACCATTAACTTTTTATCTTTTTTTACATTTCGGCCATGTTTGACATATCTCCGATAAAGCTAAGGATTGCCCACTTGTCATATTTGCCGGTTGACTTACTCTACCCATTAGCTAGAAAAATGAACAAAGAACAATTAACAAACTTCAATAGACGGAGGAAAGCTAGAATAATTATATACACATGTTGTCTGGTCTACGCACAAATAGTTTACGCAACCCCCTTAGTTTGCACAAAATTTTAATGTGTACATAATCCTATCTTTGGAATCAGAATCTGCCTTCAACTATTATAGCCTTTAGGCGTTTATCAGTCATAAATTATATGACTTTGTTAATGATAATACAATCAAAATGTAATAAGAGTTTTTTAAGAGTTTTTCAGATATTGAATTTATTTATATATATTTAAAATTACAATTTCATCAAAAATATGTATTTCAATTTTAATAATAATTGTTGGAAAAAAACTCAAAATGTAAAATATTTAAATTCATTTCATTAAAAAAATCAAAAGTAAAATTAAAATGTTTAAATTCATCTCATTTAAAATCAACTGATCATTTAAGGGGAAAAAAACCAAACATCTAAGTCATCTTAAATATAACCAAAACGTAAATAAAAAAATTCTATTAACAAAATTCCGATAACAAAATCAAAGTCTGACTCCCCAACATAATTATTACTAAATTTGGAACCAATTTTACAAAAATTTGGGACCAATTTTAAGTATGAATGCAATTTTACGGGAAGAAGGGGAGGTATGAGTGCCTTTTCCCACGCTGTCGTATGTTTTATATTAAATGCGTTATTAAATATATTGTGACAGATGCTCTGTCAGAGTTTAATTTGATCGTTGCGTGGACTCCTAATTCACCGTAAAACCCCACTGACATCGTTGCGTGGCTTCATAATTCACCGCACAACCAACTGCCAATGGTGGCCCTGTAAAGAACGACGTGGTCCTCCGCAAATTTATTTCATTAAAAAAAATCAAAAGTAAAATTAAAATGTTTAAATTCATCTCATTTAAAATCAATTTAAAATCAACTGATCATTTAAAAAAAAAAACCAAACATCTAAGTCATCTTAAATATAACCAAAACGTAATAAAAAATTTCTCTTAACAAAATTCCGATAACAAAATTAAAGTCTGACTCCCCAACATAGTTACTACCAAATTTGGAACCAATTATACAAAAATTTGGGACCAATTTTACGTATGAATGCAATTTTACGGAAGAAGGGGGCAGTATGAGTGCCTTTTCCCACGCTGTCGTATGTTTTATATTAAATGCGTTATTAAATATATTGTGACAGATGCTCTGTCAGAGTTTAATTTGATCGTTGCGTGGACTCCTAATTCACCGTAAAACCCCACTGACATCGTTGCGTGGCTTCATAATTCACCGCACAACCAACTGCCAATGGTGGCCCTGTAAAGAACGACGTGGTCCTCCGCAAATTTATTTCATTAAAAAAAATCAAAAGTAAAATTAAAATGTTTAAATTCATCTCATTTAAAATCAATTTAAAATCAACTGATCATTTAAAAAAAAAAACCAAACATCTAAGTCATCTTAAATATAACCAAAACGTAATAAAAAATTTCTCTTAACAAAATTCCGATAACAAAATTAAAGTCTGACTCCCCAACATAGTTACTACCAAATTTGGAACCAATTATACAAAAATTTGGGACCAATTTTACGTATGAATGCAATTTTACGGAAGAAGGGGGCAGTATGAGTGCCTTTTCCCACGCTGTCGTATGTTTTATATTAAATGCGTTATTAAATGTATTGTGACAGATGCTCTGTCAGATGCGTTAAAGATTGAGCCACAACGAGTTTAATTTGATCGTTGCGTGGATTCCTAATCCACCGCAAACTCCCACTGACATCGTTGCGTGGCTTCATAATTCACCGCACAACCAACTGACAATGGTGGCCCTGTAAAGAACGACGTGGTCCTCCGCAAATTACACGGTTGAGGCGAAGGTGGTCTATTTATACGAGTTTTGGGCAGCACAGTGTTCAGTGTGGTGATTGCCTGATCATTGAAGAGTGAAGTCATGACAACCGCCAGAGTGCAGACCGTCTCTCTAAGTGGTTTGCAATCCATTCCTTCCCAGTTCGTTCGGCCTGTTTACGAGAGGCCCACTCTCGAAACTTTTCACGAGTTCGAGATACCAGTCATAGACTTGTCTTCTTTAGAAGTGGATGAACTTCGTGAAAAAACGCTGACAGAAATTGGAAGAGCCAGCCAGGAATGGGGAATTTTCCAGGTGGTCAACCATGGAATATCTGAGGCACTCGGTGAACGCCTGCAAGCTGCTGGCAGAGAGTTCTTCGATCTCCCGCAAGAGGAAAAGGAGGCCTACGCCAATCTTGAGGGCGTTACAGATGACCGTTTTGAGGGTTATGGCACCAAGCTTAAATGCACCAGCGATGGCAGGCAGGGTTGGTCTGATTTCTATTTTCATACGTTGTGGCCTCCCTCTCTCACGGATTTCAACAGATGGCCCAAATACCCTACCTTTTATAGGTATAACACCCTTCCTTTCATACGTATATATTTTTGTTTATGATCGATAGATGGATAACATAGTGTATTTTGAAGTGCAGAGAGGTCACGGAGGAATATGGAAGACGAGTCTTGGGAGTGGTAGATAAGCTGCTGGCGGCCTTTTCAATAGATCTTGGCTTAGAAAAATCCACAGTGAAACACGCCCTGGGAGGTGAGAATTTGGAAATGGAATTGAAGATAAACTTTTACCCACCGTGCCCTCAACCAGAGATGGCGCTGGGAGTGCTCCCTCATACCGACTTGTGTGCTTTAACCGTCCTGAAGCCGAACGACGTGCCGGGACTTCAAATATTTAAGAACAATGAGTGGGTGACTGCCAAGTACGTACCCAACACGCTTATCATCCACATCGGCGACCAACTTCAGGTAACTATTTCGTTTATTCTATCCTAGTTAGTCTAGTAATTAGCTATTCTATATTGAGTAACATTTCCTTTTACAGACGTTGAGCAACGGAAGGTACAAGAGCGTATTGCACAGGACGTTGGTGAGCAAGGATAAAGTGAGGATGTCGTGGCCTGTATTCTGTAATCCTCCTCTGGATTTGGTCGTCGGCCCACTCAAACAGTTGATCGATAAAAACAATCCCCCACTGTTCGATGCCATGACCTTCAGGGAATTCAAGCAACGCAAGAAAGCCAAGGCAAGCAAGTTATCGTCTTCCGCCGGCCGAAACTAAGACGAGTGGGCTCTGCAACTTAGAACCTAAAGTTCATCTTTTTATCGCAACGTCGCACTACTTAGTCATTATAGTACACTTATCCGTGGTCTACTTTAAAATGCCTCGTATTACCTGACGCCTATACCGATCGCTCGCCGTATTTTACCGGTTCATGGTTTTGTCCTTATTGGAATCTTTGTTTTTTCTCCGTTGATGTAAAGTCCCTTTTGTTTGTTGATGTAAAATCCCTTTTGTTTGTGGATGTAATAAATTTGCCAACGAAATTGTGTCCTATCTTGTGGAAGTGCTTATTTTTTTTTATTGCAGATATGAATGCTTCTAAATTCCACTGACAGATATGAATGCTATTAAATGCCATTAATAAATGGTGTTGTTTAATTGTTTTAATGCAATATTACAGATGACCTAAATTTGTATTATTGTTTAAAATTTATTTGGAAATCTGTAGATCTAACAATTTTTTTTTACCAGACATCAATTAAATATTTTTGAAAAATATCATTCAAAAAGATCAAAACTATTGTTTAAAATTTATTTGGAAATATGTGGATCTAATAATTTTTTACCAGATATCAATTAAATATCTCTGAAAAATATCATTCAAAAAGACCAAAACTTAAAATACTTAGACTACTACCTAATCAGACCTAATAAATCACAAAACACCAGCTAAATAATGCTACAAATTGATATGGAAAAATAACTCGTTACCAGCTAAATAACATTAATGGATAAAGGCATGAAGAGAAGAAAGATCAAAGGAGAAGAATTATGCTGCACTATATTTAATATTTCTATCTTTTAAGATCATGGCCAAGTTAAACATCAAATTGGTGTATGAGGTTTCCTCCGCCTAAAAATTTTGACTAGTAAAATTTACAGAGGTATACATACCCTATCTCCTTCTTGATTTAAACTTATAACCTCTTATGAAGAAACACATATTGTTAATATATAAATATTATTAACACTTAAAGTTGAAAAAAAAGTTATGATGGACAAGCTAATAGTGAAAACATAGAAAGCAATCTAAGTCTTAGTGATGCCAATATAAACACCTCTTACATAGGGAGCATATAAATATAAAATAGTCCTCAAACTTAATTATCATATATTAAAGATATGGTGCTATGGATTAATAAGGTGGTCTATCTCAATGCCAAGTTGATGACGACATGTGTTATTGATTAACAAGGTGGTCTATCTCAATGCCAAGTTCACGACGACATGTGTGTTATTCATTAACAAAGTGATTTATTTCAATGCTAAGTTGATGAGAATATATTGTTTTTTAAAGTCTAGGGAACATATGTTGATAATGAAATCTAAATTTTTAATTTTTTTTGGTTTTGACACTAAAATAAAATATAGAGTTATATCATCTTCTTATATTATTTTTAGTTAAGTTGATTATATGTGTGGAAGGATTTTTAGCTAAAGTAGACAAATCTATTACTCTTACATGCTAATTCATTTAAGGATTGGTATCATTTCAACAATTAAAGAAATAATAAAGAAAAGACACAACTCTTTAAAAAAACATCTGAACACCACACACAAGCACATCCTTTTTGGATTAGGATTGTATTAGTGGTGGGTTGGTGAAGGTGTGCTTAAGGTACATGTAAGGTAACATGTACCTTGGAGGTTCAATGAATCCATTCTTGGAGTGAAAACATTAACTAAAATAATGATGAAACTTTGGGGAAAGCATGGGTGGGGGTACCCAAAAATATTGTATGTGTGATAACATGGTGATGAACAAGAGATGAACCATTAGGAAAATAAAAGCATGTAGAACCATTGGAATCTAAAAATTACCAATTCTATTGAGTATATTCAATTCATGTTAATGCCCTACATTGGCCAAGTGCCTACCATATGAAGTCATTGCCCTATTTAAAGAGGTTTAGTCTTGTTTGTTTCCCTAAAAGTCCGCAATATGCCTCAATATGAGATTGAAGTATAGATCATGGTAACAACACTATGTGCATCTAGTTCGTGCATTGAAATCTCAATTAGTGGAGAATTTTGTTATATCAAGTTGCAAGTCTACAAAGGGCTTATTGTCAACATAAAAAATGGCATAAGGTGATGAAAGCAAAGAAAAATAATAGGCACCAAATAAAATTCTACTAGAAAGAGGTTTTCTCTCCAACAATACCCACAATCTAACATGGACATTTGAACTGTCAAATTAGATAAGTGGGGCCACATAATCTTAACATATGCATGTGTTCCCCAAAAAAACCTATTGAACCAAGATGGATTTTGTACTTGTAAATTGACAACTAGAATACCCTGAGAAGGTAGGGAGTGGATTCCTTTCAGTTCCATGTGCTTCTGTGAAGAAAATTAAGTATACATCATGATTTAAGTCCTTTGAAGACCCCAATGAGAAAAGGAGAAATCCACCACAATTATACACCATAATTGAAAGAGAATGCATGGAACTCAAAGTATAACATCATGTGGAAGAAGATGGGGGAGGCCATGGTTTAAAGCATATTGGAGGGGGGCAATCACAAATCTAGACTCTACCACTTCAAATGATATCCCATCTCCCTTGATTCCACACTTGAACGATTTTATCCATGTTATCCTTTAGTTCTCCATACTAGATTATGGTGAGGCTTTCATCCATGTAAGCCTTTTAGGAGAGGAAAAAAAACATTTTTTATGGGTGAGTGCACGAAGTTGGTGGACAATAAAGTGGCAACAAGGTGATCATGAATGCGCACCCGTAGGAACACATGCGTGTTTCTAGGAATGCACACCTGTAGGAATGCATGTGTGTTTCTAGGAATGTGCATGTGTGTTTCTAGGAATGTGCATGTGTTCTTGATGCGACAGGTTCTACAAACCTCGAACCTCCACTTAGCATTCCATGTAGGCACGTTCCCAAGAACGCATGCGCATTCTCAAGAACATGAATGTGTTTCTAAGAAACAAGTGTTTAGGAATATGTGCATGTTCCTAAAAAAATTGAAATCAAAATAACATGCACATGCTTTAGGAACATGCGTTCATTCCTGAAGAGCGCTCACATTATTAGGAATAGGATGCATGTGTGTTTCTAGGAATGTGCATGTGTTCTTGATGCGACAGGTTCTACAAACCTCGAACCTCCACTTAGCATTCCATGTAGGCACGTTCCCAAGAACGCATGTGCATTCTCAAGAACATGAACGTGTTCCTAAGAAACAAGTGTTCAGGCATATGTGCATGTTCCTAAAAAAATTGAAATCAAAATAACATGCACACGCTTTAAGAACATGCGTTCATTCCTGAAGAGCGCTCACATTATTAGGAATAGGAACACACACATGTTTTTTTAACATGAAATATATCTCTCTATCCCCCCCCTCCCTCTCCCTCCCTCCATCTATCTTCCTCTCTTTTTCTATCCAATCACTCTCTCCCTCTCTCACGCTAGTTGTCTCCTCCGCACTCTATCTGTCTCCCTCTCTCCTTGCCCCTTCTTCCCCTCTCTTCTTGTCTCCTTCTTCCCTTATCTCTCTACCCCATAGTCTTCTCTCTCTCTCTCTCTCTCTCTCTCTCTCTCTCTCTCTCTCTCTTACATTCCCTCTCTCTCTCTTATCTAGGTGGATATTGATGGCCACCCACCTCTTCCAAGTGGCTCACATTCAGTTTTCATCTTAGCAGTTGTTTTCTAGCTTTTCGGGTCCTAAACTTTCGGGGTCATTTTGAGGACCTAAAGAAATTTTTTTGGGCCCACCACAGTCACAATATAGACTAACTTAGAGTGTAATGGAATAATTTGTATTCATCGGATAGAATTTTTGAACGGGCTATCATGCGCCTAAAACGGAGATCGTATGCAAAAGTTACAACCCTGGGAAGTTGATGTACCAACTTACCCCATCGGGGCCCACATAACTTTTGGCTCTTCATCTCCTAGGGTTAAGTTTTTGGATGTCTATGGTTTTTCTCTCTCTCTCTCTCTCTCTCTCTCTCTCTCTCTCTCTCTCTTACATTCCCTCTCTCTCTCTCTTATCCATGTGGATATTGATGGCCACCCACCTTTTCCAAGTGGCTCACATTCAGTTTTCATCTTGGCAATTGTTTTCTAGCTTTTCGGGTTCTAAACTTTCGGGGTCATTTTGAGGACCTAAAGAAAGTTTTTTGGGCCCACCACAATCACACTATAGACTAAATTAGAGTGTAATGGAATAATTTGTATTCATCAGATAGAATTTTCGAACGGGCTATCGTGCGCCTAAAACGGAGATCATATGCAAAATTTACTACCCCGGGAAGTTGATGTACCAACTAACCCCATCGAGGCCCACATGACTTTTGGCTCTTCATCTCATAGGGTTAAGTTTTTGGATGTCTATGGTTTTCTGATTACTTCTTGATGATAAAAAAGCATGGAGGCCTCATTTGTAATGTGCTCAGATGAATGCGAGTAGCTACCACATCTTTTCTCAAAGATTAGCTACCACCATTCGAGCAAGATTGTTTCATTCTACATTTTATAGTTTCAACATATTTCTTTATTGAATAGAAGTTAAGTTTTACTGTATCTCTGTTATTGTTCTCCGTATATATATGTGTTAATGTTATGGATCTGTGTTTCATTTCGTTCCACTCATAAATCTAGATAAAAAGGCTCTCACAAGTTCTTTCTAGAATATTTTGTAGTTATATGCATGATTGGGTTCCTTCCTTATCCACTCTTAAATAACGAGCGATTCAATATATTTTTGCCTTATTACTTAATGCCACAATCCTTCTCCCTTTCTTGGCTTCCACATTCTCTTGGATACTAATGCCTAGCCAATGGATTTTATATTCTTTACGCCCCAACCTCCAAGAGACTTAGAAATCATCCTCCATTTAACTAGAACAAATGCATCTTTGTATTCCCTACCTTTACATAGGAAATTAACATATTTTTTATTACATTTTTTCTAAATCCATATAGGAATATAATGGAGTGCCAATGT
>CBVK0104399973.1:0-14668 GCA_900067695.1 Picea abies
AGTGAATAAAAAACCTACTAATTCCCTCTACCACAAGTAAGAATAAGAATGGAGATAGGGGGAAGCCCCATCTTATCCCTCTAGTAGGATTGAAAAAACAACTACAAAACTAGTAGTCATAAATGGAACAAAATCCAACCTTAAAGATCCCTCTATCCAATTTACAATCATAAAACAAAACCCTACATGAATCTCACATAGAATCAAAAGACCCTATCATATGCTTTAGAGAGATCCAACTTTATGATGAAGGTTGTCATATTCTTTGTCTTGATGGTGTGTAAGGACTCTTTATCCACATTTACTATATCATGGATTTGCGTACCACTTAAGAAATCAAACTACTTTGATGAAATAACTTCATATAAGATAAGTTTAATACTCACAACAATCACTTTTTTATTATTTTTATAAACAAAATTACATAAATAAACTAGTTTGAACTCTTTATATGTGTTCAAGGTATGAAGTTTGAATTAAAGGTACCTAACACTTTATCAAAGCCCCTTCACTCTTCTACTATAGCTAGCAAGTATTCTTTAATCAACTCATAAAATCCATGTAGAATTCTATAAGCCAACCATTTGAAAGAGGACTTTTGTTTATGTGAAATGAGTACACCACATCCTTTAGTTCTTATTTTTTCATTGCGTCCATCAAATGGTCATTATGATCTTTCTCTATAAGCCTTGATAAAAAGTGGATAGTTTGAGAATCTACACTATATTGGCCACGCGAGGCTCTTTAAATAGAGTTTGAAAATGAGTTGTACCTACTTCTAATATATTTCTAAAGCTAAAGGCTCTTATTCCATCCATTTTTTGTAAATCCCATATTGTATTTATATTCTTTCTCATATTGGCATAATTATCGATTTTTTTTCCTTCTCATCACATTTTTCTATCCAAGTAGCCCTACTTTTAAGTCTCCACTTTGAGCTTTCCCACTATAATAATCCCCTTTTGTCATCCTCCAATATTTTGCGTTGTAGCAATTCATCTTCATTGAAAACCCCAGTGATACGCTTATCATATATCTAAGCAACATGAGTCTCTAAATCCTACAGATCTCGATGAGAGCTATTGTGCTTTTCCTTTTCCTTTTCATTTTATATTTAGATGCTCCCATTTATTACGAATCATATCCTTGTAGTATTCATCCTACAACCAATGACGATTAAACTTGAAAGGACTTGGGGGATTAATATCATATTTTTCTATTTGGATAAAGATTGGTGAGTGATCAGAACCACTCCTTGGGCCCACACAATATTTGATTTGACTACATCATGTGATATTCCATCATAAAAAATAAATTTATCTAGTCTCTTTGAGATCCTTTCTTTCCCTAACTTCTTATTCCTTCAAGCGGGAGTAATCTTGATTGGCTGCACACTGCTAAGGTTTTCCTCCTCAAAATTGTGAATGAAGAAATATTCTAGGGTGTCTACCCTCCCATTGATCCCCCACACCTATCCTCTCTTCATGGTGAATTGTAGGTCACCTCCTACAATGGAATTTTATCTCTCAATGTTATCTATAAGAAAGAAATTCTCCCAGTACTCTCTTCTATTCAAATACGGCCCATATACATTAAAATTGGAAGTCTTTCCCAAATCTAGATATTTTAGTTCACTCCATAAATTGAATTCAACAACCTAACAACTCCTCTCTAGCACCTCTTATTGCACCTAGTGATGAGGCCCTCAGACCTTCCATTTGATTCCAATGCATCGAATTCTTGCCCCTTTAAAACTCCTTGTAGAGTTTGAATGGAAACACTTCTTCTCACCATTGTTTCATGCAAATAAATCTCATCAACATTATGAGAAATCACTAACCTATAGATCACTTAAATTTTATGGGCTACAATTAGCCCTCAAAATATTCATATAGATCAATATCATTTTTTGACCATTTTGGGGAATTTCCATACTTTTAGTGTCCCGGGGATAGTACTTTGCTTGCAATCTTTGACATCTCTTTAACCTTTTTCCTTTTCTAGATGGATAAAATACTTTTTGTCTTGAGAGGTTTATGCACATCTATATCCACCATCCAATTATAGTTCCCCTTTAACCTTTTCTTTTTGAGATTCAACTATAGACTGTTTAAAAGATCTCAACAAGCATCGCACCTCTTTGCTCTTCTCATCATGACCAAAAACACCATTTACTTGAACACTTGCTTCCTTTCCCACATTAATCCCTTCCCCGCATACTTCATTTTTTGTTGATGGAGGGTGACTTATTTTCGTCAATTCATATTCCAATTTATTTTGGAGGGCTTCTTCAACAAATTTAGGAAGAAAAATATAATCCAAATAAGGCCTATTAACTTCAATTCTTATTCACCACTAGCTCCATGGGGTGTGATAATGAATATGCAATGACATTTTATGAAATTTGGAGGCTAGTAGAGGGAGACTTTTTTGAATCCATATTTGAGGAGGATGTAATCCTATCACCTTTTTCCAAATCACTATATCATAACTTTTCACTTGAGAGTGTCCTCTCCAAACCTAAAGAAGCCTTCTCAGGAGATCACAATGCAAGGAATTTTTTTAAATGAGCATCAAGGGGACCTTATTTTCCTAAGTCCTTCTCTCCAATTGTCTCAAAATTCTTATCCAAATCCATTTCTTGAGAAGAGGACATTTGAAATACTTCATCCCAACCTTGAAATCCATTCCTATCATCATATTTTAGTGGTTTCTATAGCGGTGGCAATGAAAAGTCACATTTTGGTATTCCAAAAATTTAAATACGTTCCATATCTTGTATATAATGTCCATGGAATGTAGTGAACGCTTCCTTAATTCCATTTACACACATGACTTTAATACAATTTTGTTTGAACTAGTAAGATTCTCAGGGCCAAAACACAAAAAACATTAAGAGTGTTTCCGATGCTCATCAATACGTCTTCCTTCCATAATGTGATTGGTAATGTTAGAAGCTTCACCCATAGAGCTTGAGACACCACTACCTCCTTATTGAGATGAAAACTAGGCAATGAAATCTTCAAATCCAAATGTGTATTACTCCATAACCAGATTGCTTGGTCAAATAGTCTCTAGGTCCTTCTCCTACTTAAACATAAAAGTGATCCATCCTTTGGCTAATATGTGAAAGTAAGGGGCATAACCCAAGAAAAGATTCTAATGATTTCCTGTCTATTGATTCAAGGAGGCTTATGCGATGAGAAAACCATGTAATTTCCCTACCTGAGCCAAATGTTAATAGTAACTAGTCTCCCCTAGAATTATTCCCTTGCCTCATACTAGTCTTAATATAGCCTCATGTTGTTTGACTACACGAATAATTTTACACCATGGATTGGATACTTCCTTCCCCTTTGTATTCCTCACTCCTTGAGGGTTTCTATATGTATTAAAAATAACCTTATCAAAGTACTCACCACATAAATTATCAACTAAAAAATTTGGCGTGAGATCAATGTGGGAGTATTGACACTTCACTAGATCCGATAACGCTTGATTCATGTGAAGAGCCCGACTCATACTCTACATATATTGAGATTGTGATTATTTTGATCCAAGAGAAGTAAGAGGGGGTCACTATACATTGTACTATCCCCTCTTCACATCCATAATATTCTCACTAGGAGGCAAACACACCTTTTCACCTTGGTTTTTGAGAAAGACCCCCCACCATGATATTTGGAGATGGAGAATATTTGGACAAAAGGGACTAAAAAGTTCCCCTCTCCTTGACTATAGAATGATGTTAATGATTCCCATAGACTTTGGGACTCAAATATAGTTTATGTTTTTTGGCCATATCTAGTCCAACTCCTATATCTAAAGAAACCATAGAAGCCACATGGGTAGATGCGCGTTTGGTATTTTCCATAATTGAAACTCCATAGTTTGGAAAAATGTAGTTTTAACTTGATCCTTCCAAAGGATATTCTGATTAGTTCACAAACTATTTGTCCTCCTCTTGATTTTGCATACCTTTTGCCTCCACATAGTCATACCTCCCAAACTCAAGATTAGATACTAAATATTTTTTTTAACACCTTCCCACATTGCATCCAATAATCATCTATTTATTACCACAAATGGATATTTTGGTCCCAACATTGACCATAGATAAATAAGAGAACCTAGTTCCATACAAAGAATGATTGTAAAGTGTTTGGTATTTACTTTTCATTTGGATAGAAAGAGAGAAGTACTTGTTTCCCTTTAACAATTGAATGGATCTTGGTGTGTACATGGACATTGTTGCTCTTAGCTCTTACAACCTTTTGGACTTCATAATGGAGATGTTTTGGGTAGTATTAATATTATACTTTGGATCATTAAATCGATAAGGGGACTCACCATAAGGAGATGGGTTGGCCAATTTTGAAATGTAACACAATCAATTTGGCTTTCAATTTTTCAAAAACGGAGCATATGGAAGTGTTCCTATGTGTATTTTCTATATCCCCTATCAAATCCTTGATAGTAGTGAGAAGTATTAGACTGCCAACTTGGGGTAGTCAATCGTTAACATATTGGGATAGTGTGACAAGCCAAGGGTTCACCTTCAAGACTTTACATTTTAAACAACCACATACTACTAGGGTTTCATAAAATATATTTAATTCATGGTGAAGTACTAGGATCCTAGCATGGTTGTTGGAAGAGGTCATGTTATAGTTGGTGAGGTAAAGTTGTTCTCCATTTTCATCTACCATTCACCTACATTGTCTTGCTCTAGATAAGAGCTTTTGGAATTTTTATACAGGTTAGACTAATGGAATATTGCATACATTTGAACTCTATCTTAAGTTAGGACCTTGCAAAAGTTGGTTCATAATGATTCAAATGCACATGGAAACACAGTAGGTATTCAATCAAATGATAAAAGTATAAATAAAATCTAGACTTAATAAAATGGAAAGGGAGAACTTGATGGACTTGGAACAATATGGAATGATAAATTGTAGGAATTGACAATTTGATATTACCACTCTTTTCCCCTTGCTTTTGAGCCAAAATCACAATCAAAGATTGTATGTATTCTTCAAAAAAGTGTGGAAATCATGTAATATTATAACTTCATATAGACTTTAGAAGGCCCCTTATAGGTCATAGATGCACCAACGTGGTAATTCATATGAGATGCACCAATGTGATTAATTTTATCATGCACCAACTAAAAGCCTACTCTAAAACCTCTATAAAATATGATTTGTGGAGGTTTATAGTATTTTAGATGACAAAAATTATGTTAGTGCATCTATAGTCTTATGGTGCATTGGTGTGTTTAATATTTAAGTATGCACCACATGTCGAAAAATAATTAAAAAAAATGATAATGAGTTTTTCATCAATACATTGACAAAAGTAAAACAAAAGAGCATATTTTTAATATTGTAATATTGAGTTAAAAAAAACCTTACTACATTGTTGTGCCAAAAGTGAGAGAGGAGACTTATGGAAGGTACATTTACTTAGTAAAAGATTAGCGTGTACAATTTTTTTCAAGAGTAGAATTTGTAAGAAGACAGAGTGGGTCACATACAAGTTTATAGAGGGTACATTTTAGGTATGTAACTTCATTCTCTTCATCTTAACAAATTTTATCTCAATTTATTCAAAACTTGCTCATAATTTTGATTTATTCCTCTGCGTATTTACAATCCATTTCAAAAAAACTAGAAGGGTTTAAGACTCACTTTCAAAGTTGTAAACCCCAACTTCAATGTTTCTTCACTCTGTTTGTTTTGTAGTTGCAAATCCTAGCTTTTTTGTTGCATACCCTCATGGTAGGTGTTTAGTTTCTTTACTTTGTCACAATGATATTTGTTTTTTGAGGGTTTAGGGGTAAAAATATGAATCCAGGTTAGTATTTTCCCTATTTTTCATAAAATAGTGCAAACAATCTTGTCGGGTGACTCCAATTTTTTCATTGTTAAATATTCAATTTTGACATAATGTTTACAAACCACTAGTACATAGTTTATATAATAATAATAATAATAATAATAATAATAATAATAATAATAATAATAATAATATATTTTTAAGGTCACGACTAAGGTAGACACCAAATTGGTGTATGAGACCCCCTTGTTTGTGGGACAAGGGACCCCTTATACCCAACAATTTGATCGATAAATTCTACAGAGGTATACATACCCTAACCCCTTTGGATTTGAACTTGTGACCTCTTGGGAGGAAACACGTGCTTCACTTATTTTTCATAAATGTTTCAATCAGATTTTCATGAATGTTTGGATTATGTGAATATATGTTTGAATAACATGTTGTCACAAAATACTAACCTAGATTCATGTTTTTACCCTTAGGGTATTTGTTGATTAGGGTGTTTTTTGGCCTCAATGATTTTTTTGATATAAAGAGTGTCCTAGTGGCTTTGGGACAAACCCTATCCTTGTCAATATTTTTTTTAAATGTTTTTATATTGTGTAGTGCATGCAATATAGTATGGATGCATTGGTGCATTTATAACTATAGAGTGTTGGACAGTCGGTTGTCAGTGATGTCAACCCTTGGAGTGTTCGAGATACCCCATAGTTGTGATTGAGATTGATGGTGAGTTAGTTGTCATTGATGTCAATATATGTGATGGGTGCATTTGATGAAGTCTACACAAAGCCCCAAAGGTGTGGTCATGTAACCCAAATTTGATCAAGGAATAAGGACATGAAGAATAGTGTAATTGCAGGTAACATACTCATAGATGGATAGTCCTCGTCGTGTCGTTTCCAACAGTAGGTTGTATGCCATGTGGTTCCTCACGGTTAGGGAGATATGCCCTCATGAAGTTGGAAGCCCTGAAGAATGGTTAATAATCCCCTAATTGGTTACAAGTCATTAATGAAAGGGTAAAGTGGTTGTAACATGAAATTTCAAGAAGCCCTAAGATTAAGGAGAGAAGTTACTTGGAAAAAGTATAAATACACCTCAAGGATTCTTTCATAAGTACATACACACATTCATTGAATATCTATCTTGTGAGAATATTTTGGTCTATTGGTGAATCTAAGGTCGAGTACGAGGCAATGGAGAAAGTACGAAGGAAGAGAAAAAGTTTCAGAGATGCAGAGAGCAAGGGTTTTTCTGTAACCCTAATTAAGTAGGCCCTTGAGGGTCAACTTGAGGGTGTCACACAAGGCACTCTCACAGGTCAGCTAGTACTTGTCACGCGAGGCCCCATGAGACACGAGGTCTTAGTCCTACTAGGACAAGACATAATAGAGAAGAGATGATAGTACCATGTTGTTGAGGACTGAGGTAAAGCTAAAGGTCTTTGTATCAGGATCAAAGGTAGCAGGTCAGTTGCAGATGTAAAGGTAAGTTATTCTATGTGTTATGAGGTTGCATCTTAGTGATATTGTGGAACATGCTTGAGGCATGTCCATGTGAGTTTTGGTATATTCCTTAAGGCACATCTTGGATGTATGGTAAATGTTGGTTGATGTATATTTGTTGAGGTACATTAGTGGTGCATATATTGGATATATTGGCACATGCTTGAGGCACATGGTTTGAGATACATCTCAGTTACATGTTTATTATGTTATCGTCATGCCTTTGGTATCTTGTTGAGGCATTGTTATGTGTCTGAGGCACATCTTCAGTGCATGGTGTGAGACATGTTCTTGGTACATGTTGAAGTAAACATTGGTGATGTTATGGTACATTGATAAGTAACACATCTTGGCTATATTGGTATCTTGGTTACTTTGGTGACACTTCATTGATGATATCATATGGTACATAGTGTATGACATTATTGAGACATATAATGAGTGATATGGTATATGGTTTATGCATGAGATGGTACAGAGTTGATACATGGTTGATATACATGGAATGGTACAGGTTGATGGTTGATGTACATGGTATGGTTGATGCATGGTTGGTACATGTTGATGTACATGGTATGATACAGGTTGATTCATGGTTGGTACAGGTTGATGTACATGGTTTGGTGATGTTTTTTGTATCCATGAGAGTGGATATGGTTGATGATGGTATATTAGTGATAGTGATAGTGACGGAGACAGTGATAGTGATAGGGTCAGTGAGAAGTTGGTTGATGTGATGGGTTGACAGTGGTAATGATTATGGTAGTGACAATTTGGTCTACATTTATATTTTAGGGCAGCAGGATGGGGCAAGGAAAGGGGGTTGTATCCTCCTTCCGGTTGGTGTCAAAGAACTCAGGGATTTGGATATTCCTTCAAGTTGGAGCATGTAAATTAGGGGGTTGTAGCCTCCTTTTGGTTGGAGTAAGATAACTCAGGGAGTTGGAACTTCCTTCAGGTTGGATCTTATTAACTAGGTGGTTGGAGCCTCCTTCCAGTTGTTGTTGGTAAATCAGGGAGTGTCAACTTTCTTCAGGTTGAAGCCTGTAAATAGGGGGTTGGGGCCTCATTCCAGTTGTAGCTGGATAATTGGGAATTTGGTTCTTCCAATGGATGTATTCTTGACATTATATAAGAAATCATTCTCTACTTTTCTCCCATTTGGGTTTCCACATAAATTCTGGTGTACTGTGTATTTGATGTGATGGTACTTATGATTATATTCTCATGAGATATTGAATGCAATCATATATGATACATTGATGATATATTGTTGATAAAGTTGAAGTTTATATATTGTGCTTAAAAGTGGTAAAAGTGCTCATACTGATTCACCCCCCCCTCTCAGTATTCCAACATAGAGTACACTGCTTGGCACAAAAACCTACAAGTTTCTCTATGCGAGGGATTTGTATATATGTGCATCGGGATACATGGTGTTCCCTACAAACATAAACACATCGGTGTGAGTTACTATAGAAAAAACATTGTTTAACCCGAAGATGTTTTAGGAGCTTGTTATAATTTTAGGCCAAAATCATTCACTTTGTAAAGCATATTTCATAATTTTCATATTTCATCATGGAGGTATTTTGCTGATAGAAGATCACTGATAGAATATCAAGGAGAAAAACTTACTACAATGTGAATGAAGGAAACATGTCACATCAAGAGAAGAAGGGAAGTTACTTGAAGTTTTAATATATAAGTAATATATTTTGAATTATATGTGGGTTTAAATGGTGTGAATTGGTTAACATGTTCCATGGAGGGAAAAATATTGAGTACACTTGAGAAGATTGTTTGCAATATAAGTGGAAATGAGTGTAAATTATGAAAACATTGCAAACATTGGAAGGTGGATCAAGAGTTGATCAACATGAAGTTTTTCTTTAACTTTTTACTAGTAATGTACTTTTTTTTTTTAATACTGGGGGAATCAACAACTCACAGTTCTCGTACTCGCGTGACACGTGGTCTATACCTGTCCACTACCACTATAAACCCAGGTGCGCCACACAACCCGCAAGCATGGAGCACAAGTAAATCAGGTTGAGAATCGAACTTGAGACCTCCTTTACATATTTCCTTCCATTTACAAGAATCGAACTTGAGACCTCCTTTACATATTTCCTTCCATTTACATGGCACCTGCCAATCAGTATACACCCCTGTGGGGACTAGTAATGTACTTATTAACAATACTAGCTATTTTTTTTTCAAACATGCAATTTTGATTATGGTGAATCTTTTGTTGGGAAAACCAACAAGGGAATAAAAGATCCTCTTTAGAAGGAAAAAAATATGAAGGATGTAAATGATAATGAATTGGTCTCAAATTCATATGGAAGTGGTGTTGGAAGTTAATAATACGAGGAAATTTTTTTATAATACCATGAGGGATATAGTGGAAAGAACATATAGACATTTTTTTCATTTTCAGTAAAAAAATCAATCCAATGAATTTGAGAACCAAGGTATCTTTAAAATATAACATGCAATTATGGAACAATGGGAAATGAGACTTGTGAGACTTGCAATATAAAAATTGTACAATAACAAAAAATAATAATTTATAAGGTATTATTTCTAGACAAGTTTTTCTAAAATAATTACTAGCCCCAAAAATTACTAAACTAATATTCATGCTATATTTACCTTATATAAGCATTAATCCATTTTTCTTATTCATTTTGGTTTCAAGAATATTAGGAAAATTAAATATGAAGCATGAGATGATATTTGAAACATGCTAGTAGAGATGTTGAAAAAGTGTAAAAGGGGATGCTCAAAGAATTAAGATTAATTGAATCGCTCGAAGAGATATCCTAACAACAACATGCAACAAATGTTTGTAATCATTGATTTATATGTGTAGTCAATGAGTTCTATTGGATGAAATAATAATTTTCAATTGTTTTGTTGTTATAGGAAAGTAAACAAAATGGAACCCATTCATAAAAAATGATAGGAAAACAAGGTAGAAAAGGGTTGATTGCAAAATTTGTGAGTACCTGGCTTTCTCTTAGTTAACATATCACATTTGTTGTGAATTTTATATTTTAACTAATTTACAATCATCCATGGATGTTTTCTACAGACTACAAGGTACTCATGTACAAAGAAGAGATATCCAAACATTTGGTTGAAAATATATTAAGTGTGGGTTGTGAGCATATGTTGGAGTATTGAGGGTTAATTAAACAATTTTTAAGTAGTTGTGTTGTTTTACATCTTATATTTTGTATATATTTGTAAAACCCCCGTTTTCAAACCCCAAACTAGTGATGTATATTGTAATTGTAATGTATGGCCGAGAGCCAATCGATGTAATATGTAAATGATGTAAATTGAATATAATGATTAAAATGTATCGCTAAATGCAGATGGACACAGATGAAGATTGGGGTTAAGTTTCCACAAGAGAGGGAAGGGGTCCAATGGGGGGAGAGTTTACCCATGTTTTTGAAACCCAAACCATTTCTTTCTAAATTATCCTTACCATGAACCTTCCATTATCTATTGAGTGTTCTAGATCCCAATCATTGACTTCATGTAAGAGGGTGGGTGTGAGAAGTCACATCCCATAGTTACTGAGAGCATGCGGGTTGAGTACAATTGGCTTGGGGAAAGTGAAATTCAAGTAAACAAGAGAAAGAGAGGAAATTCGTATGGGTAAGAGACCAAAATTACAGATTCACGTTTTTGGATGGAGAGCTATTTTTACATGGTGTTTTCTGGACAAAAAAGGAGTTCTTAGTGCTGAAGCTTGAAGACAGCTATTGTGGGCACATTTCGCAGTTGTTTGGAGCTGCAATTTCATAGAGAAAGAGGTTGTGGGCCACTGAGTAACGTTCTATTCGAAATTTGTCAGAGGAAGCACGTGTTTTGCTGCTGGGCAAATTCATGTTGCAATTATAGAATTCTTGAGGTCCAATTAGAGATATTTCCTATCCAAATGTGCTAGAATCCCTAGAGGAGAATGGAAATGTCTCCGGGATTGGGAGCAATGAAGGGAGATTCAATCCCTTTGGTTGTGCAGGTTATGGGGAAGAGAGATGGTGGATTGGAATTAAATGTGATATTTGATTGTTGAGAGGGGGACATTATCCAACCTTAGGGACCACTGTCTCTTATGGATTCGTAGCCCCAACTCTGGGGTGACTTGCTGTTGAGAACTAGAACAACAAGTCTATGGTTGGGAGGAATTTTTGTCCTTTACAATGCATTGCATACTTTCATAAGATAAACGTTCTTATTTCTTGTGTTGTTCATGTTAAATGCTGATATAGTTGTTGTGCATTTTACTTTGAGTTATCTTGGTTATTATTGCTTGTTGTGAGCAAAAAGATGTATTCAAATCTTAGTTTATGTGGTTGAATGTTGTTTTATGGGTTTAACTGTTATTGTGCACAATTAAATTAATTTCATTTACATTTTTATTCAGTATGGATAGATGCATGAGTTAGAATGTCATGTTGTGTGTTTTTTCCACATTTATATTTTGTATTAGAAATTTTTATTGGGTCATTTTAATAGTGACGTGACCCATCTGGGGGCTGGGTATGTTACAATATTGGAATAACAAGAATTTTTTTATTATATATAATATTTGTCACGTGATATAAAAATTGTAGGAAACAAAGTATGGAGTGGAACAAATGGAAGATATGTTGCAAAACGACATGAGGCATGAATTTGAAGGAACATATATTGAAGTAGTAACTACTATGGTAAGTTTATCGATTTCCACAATCATGTATATTATACTATAAAATCAAATATAATCGTTCTTATTTATTTCTATGTTTGTAGATGGAAGATGGAGAAGCCAAACATAATCAAGTTAATCAACAAAACATTGCAAATAAACCAATTACAACATCCCCTACAAGTGGTGAAGAATGAAGCACACAAGTAGCGCAAGCATTGGCAATAGCATGAATGATGAATGATGATCAATATAACTAAATGTTAAATTTTTTATATATTAAAATGTTTGTTTGTAGAAATTAGAGATTTTGTTTAATGTGGAACTTTATATTGTCCCATTTGGTATAACGATGGGTGACCAATAATTGTAACAATTATTTTTTTAACACTTTGTTTATTGTAGACCTTTGTGTTGTCCCATTTTGTATGATGTAGGGTTCCTTATTCTTATATATTTCAATTGGGTTTCCTATTCTATGCAATATATGCTATTATAAATTGACTCTAGAGGAAATCAAGAAATCATATATGCTCGGGAAATTAGATTTCCATGAACAATGAAGTGGAGGCTATAAATCTATTCAAAAGTATATTACTTCTTAAAGCACAAGGGGCAAAGGAGGCATCAATGGTGGGTGATTCAATGATAACTCTTTGAGAAGTACATGGAAAATCTCTCCCTAAATAGAAAATCTTAGCTGTCTAGATGAAAATAATACTACAAGAAGTGTGGGGCTTTGATAAGATTGAGTTCTTCCACATTCTATGACATTAGAGCTCAAATGTAGACCAACAAGTAATTTTGGGTTCTTGATTAAGTTTGGTCTTATGTTAAATAAATGGGGGGAGCTCCTTCCAACTCCAAAATAGCGCAACCTTAGAAATGATGGGGGCTACCTTAGGCATCCCCTTTGGTGGATATATCACTATTGAATGAATGGTATTTATGAACTAGGATTGTAGCATTATTTCCCTCCTACTCTCACTTGTGCGAAGCATTATGAATTACATGGTGCCTTTTTTTGGTGATTAGTGTGCGTTATACCATTGGGATAGGTGTTAGTTCCATTTTGTCTCAGTTTTGTGGTGTCTAATTATGTTTGCTATAATTTATTCTTGCATCTAGCATTTGGTAGCTCTAAGCATTAGAGTGAGCTCCTCTCTCTTGTATTTGAGCCTATGTTCCTGTGTATATGTTATACTTGGTCTTGGATTGGTTATTATGTTATCTCGATTTAGGATGTTGCATTACTACTACAACAAAGAGTGTTGTGACCTTTGTGAGTTGGGTGAAACCAAGAAAGGGCTTAAGCAATGTATGGAGGAGGTGGGATAATCCTAATGTGTTATTATTAATGCTTGGATCAGGAGGGAAAGGTGACAATCAAAGTTTTTGAAAATAAACATAACAAAGTAATGCAACTAGAGACAACTGTGTTGTGGATACAACAAGGCATGTGGTCAATTTGAGTGAATGAAAAAAGGCGGTCAATGCATATATGGGATTCAAGTGGAGAAAAACCTTGGAGGTATTCATATAAATTGGAATGATAAAAAATATCGTGGAGCATATCATGACCCACCTAGGTATTTTAGACAATGTGATTAAACCCCACTCTCATTCATTCTCTCCCCCCTTAGTAGAATCTCCCTAGGCCTTTGAAGGCCCTGTTGGAGCCGCCTTTTTCAACTAGTTTAAATGTAATTTTTAAATCAAAGGTTGGACTTTAAGTTGTCTTTTACTTCATGACCTTACCCACTAAAAATCTCAGTGGTCGTGATATATAGAGTGGCGATGGCTGTTATACTCTTAAGCCATTACCTTTTAATCGTTGAGTGAACTTTTTCACTTTTCTTTACCTCAGGATATCGCTTTTCGTGAGTTACGAGTCACAATGTTTACAAGCCCCGATGTGCGAAGTTGCGGAAATATTTTAAAAGGCTTACCTCAGGTTAAAGCTGAGAGTAAGGTTCCTTAAAACCTAGTCAAGTGCTATCGGGGTTTCGCATCTCGGCGTTCACTCTCTCCAAAAACCTTACCATCACAACTCCGATAGGCGAAATCGCGAGACATTCACATAAGTTTCTTGGGTTAGTGTCAGGGATGAATATGTTTTTAACCATAGTTAAACTCTGTCAAGATTTCGCAACTCAGCATATGCTTCTCCCAGAAGCTATACCTTCGAAACCCCGAGTCACGAAGTTGCGATATTACTTAAAAATAAATTAATTAAAACACTTAATCTAGTTTACCTTCCGGCTTAACTGGATCACATCATCGCGATCTCGAAATTTTGTGACTTGGCATACGCTCCTCCTGGGAACTATACCTTCGAAGCCCCAAGTCGGGAAGTCGTGATATTAATTAAAACATTATTAATTAAATGCTTAATCCATATTACGTTTTCGCTTAACTAGATCGCGTCATCGCGATCTCGGGTTTTAGGGGCTCGAAATGTTAGAGTGAAAATTCCCGATACGACGAACACTGAAAGGTTGATTAAAGTTTAAGAAAGCCTGATTAAAGAAGCTAAGCCAGCTTAATCGATGTTTAATACAAATAATAATATGCACAGTCTACGAGGTAAATTTAAATGTTCCTT
>CBVK0104399979.1:0-12693 GCA_900067695.1 Picea abies
CACACAAAAAAAAAACACAATGATAAAAAAAAAATGAATCGGGCTTTTTATCCCGCGGCCTGGGCGACTTTGGCAAGTTTTTCCCGAGTTTTTGAAAAAATTACGATTTTTTCAAAACCCAAAAAATCGCGATTTCTGGTTTTGAAAAAATCGACCCATTGAAAAAATCACGATTTCCCCGATTTTTTCTGATTACTCGGCGATTTTTTCTACTAGGGTTTAAACTATTCTCACTGGGATTTATTGTTTGACAGATGGCCTATTCAATTGACTACTTACTTTCGCTGCTCATAGATCAGACAAATCATTTCTTGAATGTTGCTACAGATTCGATACTATCTCAGGAGTTAGGACACTCATGGCGCAAGCATTCTCATTCTTTAACGTTGTCTTATGTCAAATCTAAAAAACCCTTAACATGTTTTGCTACAAGAAGCGCTAGAAAAACTAATATAGGTGTCCTTTAAACATGAAAAATAGGCCTGGACCCATCTACCCTTACCTGTGTGTTACCACACGAACCAACACCTTCGCTCAAAGTCCCAAAGATGGGTGCTAGCTTTGTGGAACTCATGAGGTTGGCCACTGTCACCTCACCCACTCTCCCATGCACTCTAGACCAAGGTTGTTGGGAGCGGGGAGCGGGAGCAAAAAGCGCAATTTTCAAAAAATCCCGGGAGCGTTTTTTATACAATACATATTTTAATATATTTTGATGCATATCTATAAAAAACATGCAGAATGTCAAATCAAATGCAAAAAACATGAAAATTCAAAATATGGACTTTAGGTCATTTAACCATTGGATTAGTGATGATCATTAAAGCATCAACCATTTAATACATATATAACATCAATCATATAAAATTTGTCATCAACAGATTGTAACAAACAACATCAACCACAAAATGAAATAGATTTTAGAGTCTAGATCATCAGATTCATTACCAAAGAGTGGTAAGATTCAGTCAATATGTCAAACTTCAAAGGTAAATTGTCATATAATGTTTATTGTTTACAAAATAAGCCATTATAAAGACAAAGTACTAAGTTTTCCTCTTGCCATGAGAAACTTCTAGTTTATTTTCCTGTGATCTATGAAGAAGAGGAGTAGGAGTGTGGAAGTGTTCATGGAACACAACTAGCAGTTACATGGCCTCCATGTAACCCTGGATGTTGTGAAGATAAAGACAAAAGTGTTGTATCTGGAAACCTGCTAGTGGGATGGGATGGCCTGTCTGCTCCAGGAATATGATCACCATCATGATCACCCAAAAGTTTAGCTTCCAAGCGCTCTAAAACCATGGCTCCATCCTCCAAATTAGTCTCCTCCGGATTATTGTCCCAAGTCACATCTCTTTTACAACTATCAGTCTCCACTACACCACAATAATGGGACAACAACCTCAAGTTTTAATGCACATAAACCAAGCTTTATGCATGTTCTACATTCAAGTTGTTTCTCTTTACATCGTAGATGAAGCTATAGGTGCTCCAACACCTCTCTACAGAAGAGGTATTAACCACCTAAGAAAGCACCTTCACCGCCAATTTATGCAGATATGTGGAAGAGGAACCATACATGTTCCACCATTCAATAGAATTCAACCTATCTCGATCTTTGGTTGCATGCAAGTTACCAAAGACTCCATCCTCACTAATGTACTCGCTAAATTCACTTCGTACTTGAGCACACTCCTCTTCCTCGGGTACCAACTTATCTAATACAAGCATATACCCATTTTGCACCTCTTGATCTATGTATGGTTTTCTCCTAACCCCACCCCTAGGTGTTGGTTGGGCCAACCAAGATGGAGAATAACATTTTGGTGCAAGGACATATGCTAGGGAATGGAGTGGAACATTCAGATTATGCCACCTTTTGACCACATGTTTATGGATATGATCATACAAGATCGCATCATTCGGCTCAACAATGTCTTTGATTTGGCCTAGCATGTTGTCCATATGCTCATACACCTCTCCAATGTTGATTTTACTTGAACCTAGCACCCGACAATTATTTCGGATAAAATCACTTTATTAAACAACTAAACGGCTAGGTTATCAAAAAAACATTAACGGAAGCATAAAATAGAAACCAAACACATTTGCACACAGGATTTTCAAGTAAACAACCCCTGGAAAAACCCTCGAGGGAAAACCAGATTTGTGATGATTTTATTAAATAAAATCAAGGCTCATGTCCTTGGATAATGGCCCTTTTGAGGAAATACAATTGCAAACATAGCCTAGCCTATTGCCCAAGATCAATCCTTCGATCTTGTTGTTGTTGCTTCCCTTGATGCCCCCTTCGCATCCTTTCCTCGGCCCCTGCCCCCGCACACCTAAGTGCTCACTCACTCTTTGTGTACCATCACTGTGTCTCCTCCACTCACCTAGGCTATCTTTTATAACCTTGAGTTTACCCTAAGTCCAAAACCCTAGATCTCCTAAAGTGATCTATGGCTGAAATCTAATCTTACGTTCACTTTGGATCTGACGGCTAGGACTTAATTTAATTACTAATGCCAATTACTTTAGCATTTAATTAAATAAAACTCACATTAATTACAAAAGTACATTCACTTTATTATTCACTTAATAAAGTGAATCCTAAGGTTCTGAGAGGTAACAATGGCGACTCCCACGTGTTGACACAAACCGACGTGGAAGTACCTATTTGATGGTACTAAAAACATCAACATCCAATCATCGAATGATCTATATATGCAAATTGAATCATACTATAAATGGGTTTCGTGAACTGCAGAATATACCTAACTTGTTGCCAAAACTGACCATCAAGAACCGTGTCCTCCACCTCCTGAAATTGAATTCTGTCAGATGCGGATGTAGCCTTGTCTTTCAGATCCTTCCATGAATCACTCATGACCATACTAGCCAATGCCTCTCTTACCTTCAAAAGGCACTTGAAGGTGAGATAATAACTATCAAATCTGGTCTTTACAATCTTTAGAAACTCCAACTGGGAGTGATTGCGGAAAATGAAGTGGGCCATGGTAAAGCACCGATCCATCTATAATCATGGTCCTTCACTTTGATGATATCATGCATCAAAAGGTTCATTGTGTGAACCAAACAACCTCATCAAAATATGGTCCTTCTTACCTCTTTAGCTCTCCAATGGCGATTGAATATGACTATAGCAGCCTTCAATCTCGCTTCCAAGCTCTCACAAATGGTATCCTTCAATCCCCCTTCCAAGCTCTCCAATCTCCCTTCCAAGTTCTCCAATCTCCCTATGTCTTCAATATTCCTTCCAAGCTCTCCAATCTCCCTTCAATCTCTCTATAGCAACCTTCAATCTCCCTTCAATCTCCTCAAGAAATAGCAAGAATCCCATTCAAAACCCTCCTAGCAAAGATGAGTGAAATGAGAATTAGAATGAGAGAAAAATGGAGTGAGTGTCCCTCACCGTGACTTTTGAAGCCATTTGGAACTTTGACTTGGTTCCCAAACACCAAAAAATAAGATAAATCTGTTTCATTGTGCAGGAGCAGCCGGGGAGCACTAAGGGAGCATCCTGGGAGCGTTCAAGGAGCGCTCAAGAAGCGACGCTCCCTCAGCGCTCCCAACATGGGCAGGGAGCATTTTTTCCCAAGGGAGGGCGCTCCCAAAAAACGCTCCTAGAAGAAGCATTCAGGAAGCGCGCTTCGGGAGCAGGGGCGAGGGGGGGCGTTCCCCTGCAGCGTAGCTTTAAACTAAATCCAGAATGGATGAAGATGGAGGATTTCATAGGGAAAATCAAAGCTATTTGGAAACCTTTTAATGATAATTTAAGAGAATCTGCTCCACTTCAATATCAACAAAATTTTAAAAAAAAAAAAAGGTAGTTGCTAACTGGGCAAGGGAAAAAGAACTGAAAGATGATAGGGTTCTTAGAGAAGTAGAGGAAGCCTTAGAGGTGCTCTACAATAAGGATTGCTTTGGGTTTATAACTGAGGAACAAAAAATTGAAGAAAAGGTACTAGAAGATAAAAGGAGGCACATTCTTTTGGAAAAAGAAAAAGAAAAGAGAGTAAAGAGCAAGGCATTATAGTTATAGGTTGGGGATGAGAATACAAAATTCTTTCATAGGTAAGCCAACTGTAGAAAGAACATAAACTTTGTTTGGTAAATTGATAAGGGAAATTGTACCAAGGCTACAAATTTCAAGGACATGGCTTTTGAAGGAATAAAGGACTTCTCCTTCCTTTTCAAGGAAGACACACGTGCTACAATAGAAGTGATTAGGTTGCCAAACTCCTTCCCTAGTTTTGTCAACAGGGAGGATAATCAAACCCTGATAAAGGAGGTTTGGATAGAAGTCAAACTTTGCAGAGCTTTCGAAAGAACAAAAGTCCTGGGCCCGATGCACTAGTTGTGGAATTCTTCTTGGGCTGTTACGATTTTATAGAGGAAGATTTACGAGTGGTAGAGACAACAAGAACTCAAGGAAAAATGTTGGGAGCCTTCAATACAACATTCCTAGCAATGATTACTAAAGAAGATAATCCTACAACCTTTGAGAAATTAGACCCATCTCATTATGCATTTTCATATACAAAATTATCTCAAAGGTAATTGTTGGGAGATTGAAAAGTGTTCTCTCAAATCAAATCTCTGGAGAATAATTTGGGGAAGGAAAATTCCTAAGGCAGTTGGGGCTTCCCAAGAATGCATACATTCAATAAAGGTCAGAAATCAAAAATCGATGGTGATGAAAGTGGACATGTCCAAAGTTTATGACAGGATAAGTTGGCTTTACATTAGACTAATTCTCATTCATTTAGGTTTTTGCCATCAATTCGTTGTATGGATAATGACTTGCATTTCCTTTGTATCTTTTGTTGTATTATTAAATGGACCAACAACCACTTTCTTCAGATCAGGGAGGGGCCTCAGACAAGGATGTCCCATATCCCCCTTCTCTTTCTTTTAATAGTTGAAGGCTTAAGTAGGCTACTTAAAGAAGCAGAAGGAAATGGTAGTATAAAAGGGGTACCTATTGGAGTATCATGCAATATCACACATCAATTGTTTGTAGACGATACACTGATTTTTTGTGAAGGCACCAGAAGGTTTATTGAGAAATTCAAGGGCATCCTGGATTTATTGTGTACAACAACTGGATTGGTCATTAATATGGAAAAATCTATGATGACCTTATGGGGGATATCTGAGCAGGAAAAAAATTATTACTCAACTATTTCCCTATAAGATGACTAATCTAGAACAGGGTCTAAAGTATCTAGGTTTCTTTTTGAAGATAAATCGATATAAAATATGGGATTGGTAGTGGTTGATAGCTAAAATGGAGAAGAAAATAAACACCCAATACAATACATGGTTGTCCAAGGGAGGTCGTTTGGTTTTAGAAAAAGAAGTTCTGAAAGTGATTCCTATCTACTGGATATCACTTCCCTAAGTCCCAAAAGGTGTTTTGGAAACCAATAGGGAAACTTTGCTACAAGTTTGTCTAGTCTAGAGACCAAAAAATGAAAGGAGTGGTGTTGACCTCTTGGAAAAAGCTATCATTATCAAAATCCATTGGAGGATGGGGGCTCAAAAATCCCTTTCTTTTTTCGAAGGCCATTGCTACAAAAAATGTATCAAGGCTAATTCAAGGAACAAGTTTATGGGTTCAAGTAGTAAGAGCCAAGTATATAGCCACTAACACAATGGAGGATTGGATCAGAAATCCCCTCAAATAGCCAAATAATGCATCAATAATCTGGAAAGTTGGTATCTATGCTTTCCATCTAGTTGGCCACTAGTTGATTTGGCAAATAGGAAAAGGGGATAAAGTGCAAATTGGTCTCAATATTTGGGTAGGGAGCAAAGGTATGCACGGACTTCCCTTTCAAATGATTCAAGAGTTAAGGAATAAAGGTTATTTTAATCTTAGACATGTTGCAAATTGGGCAAGGTCCACTACTTGGCACCCACAATGGTTATCATGGGAAGAAATTAGTTTGGGGGCAGAGTATGCAAAAGAATGGAAAAGATACACAGATCTCTTGACAAGCAACAATATTAGGCTTAAGGAAGAAGAGGATTAGTTGATTTGGTCATTGAATCCTACTGGAGCACATGTTCCTAGAATAGGCTACAAAGCACTAGCAGAAGAAGTAAGAGAAGACCAACATATCTGATGGTGGAAAATTATATGGAAATTAAAATGCCCAACTAAAAACAAGATCTTTATGTGCCTAAGCAAGGCTCCCACATGGGATGTTCTTTAAAAGAGGATCTTTTTATAGGGCGGAGATGGTGTTGTCAATGTCACCTAGAAGAAGAAACTACAGTTCATCTCATGCTAAAATTTCCATACTCCAAGGAGGTATGGAAAGAGGTGGAGAGATTAATAGGGAATGGGGATCTTTGGGGAGGAGGAAGTCTTGAAGAGGCCTTCAAAATCCAGTGTAATAGAAAGGAGACTTCCAAGATCACAGCACTACCACTTATCATACTCTAGGGAGTATGACTTGCTAAAAATGTAAAGTTGTTTGACGACAAAGGGACACATCCTCTCAAATGTGTTGTCCAGTCCTTAAATATTTTAAATGCCTACCCACAGTTGTAGGAAAAATCTATCTCCCATATACAAGGTGAAATGGCTACAAATAAGGATATTTTATGGGCCTTTTTTATGGTGCATCACAGGGGAACCCTTCTAAGGGAGGTTCAAGCGGTATTCTATACTTACCTTCAGATCACAATATTTCTTAAAGTTGGAATTGGTCAAGAAACTAACAACTTTTGTGAATTGATGGCTTTAAAACTGGTCCTGAAACTAGCACAAGAATTTGATGTAACCCAATTACAAATTTTTGGAGACTCAAAGTTGGTTATCTAATAGATTCGCAAAAGAACTGCTCTCAGGAATTTTAGATTAGGACCCTTGTATGATGAAGTTCTCAATCTACTAACACCTTTGTTGTATACATCTTTGTCTCTTATTTACAAGGACCGGAACAATGTTGCAGATGGGCTCTCAAAAGCTGGAGTTGGGTCGGAACGAGGAACTTGGATTATTTCAGTAATCTAGAATGGACATACTACAGAATACAATCATGAACCATGGACCTAATTTCAACCATTACAATTTCAATCTCAGTTTTGTATAATGATGAACTTTCATAGATCTCTGGATGAATTATTTATGTTCTTTTTTTAATGTCATTTTGTTCTTTTTGAAGAGACTATTGATGTAACTATTATCACAAGATTTAACACCCTTGTGCAAAGCCTATCACAAGGTGCAAGACAAGTGTAACTTTTGGAAGTACTTGCCACTGTCACCTTAGCAATTACTTCCCTCGTCTTAGTGAATGATGAAATCCAACACAAAGGAGGCTTCCCTAGCAACCTCAAAGAATCCTATAGCAAGACAAGTCAAATCTGCGGCCTCCTATATTGATCACTTAATCATACCACCACTTAGGTCAAGGTTGTCAAAGCAAGTATAAGGTGGCTTAGAGAAGTAGTTTCCAAATTTGCATAAATGAAGTATCCAAGGCAATAAACGATATCTAGCAAGTCAAAACAAATCAAAGATATGCCCCAAGCACTACAAATCAAGAAGGACACTACAGTTGTTATAAAACTTGTACTCACAGCGATTACTTCGGCAATATGACAAGTTACAACAACAGAAATATAACAGCCCTTAAAACAAGTAATCGTGCAATGAAAGAAGGATAAAAATCCAAGCTAAAACTAGGGTTTTAATAACAAATGCTTGTTGAAATGAAAGATGCCACATAACAACCCTAAAACATCCAAGACGTCAAGCCCTAGAGAGCTGAAAATTATAACAACAATGCAAATAAAGATGTTCAGATGTATCTTAATGGTGAAAGATGTCAATAAACCCTAGATGTCAAGCTAGAAATGGCTGAAAATTGAGATGAGATTGCAAATAAACCTAATCTAACCATAAAACAATAAAGGAGAAGGGAAATTAGGGTTTAAATCCACTTGCATGGGAGAAAGATTACTGCCATCTAGTTTCCTTGGGCATATGGAGTCAAATGATGCACTTTCTTGGAGAACAAAGTCAAAAGAAAGACCTAAGAACTAAACCCTAGGGTAGGCCACTACAAACCCTAGGTATTAATCCTTTAGGATGGAAAATCAAGGTAGCCCACTACAAACCCCAAGACGCTATCCTATGTCTTCTAGCAAACTTTGGCAAAGAGATCAAAATGGATCTTGGGTAAAGCCCTAGGATAGTCTACTACAAACCCTAAAACTTTAACCTACAAGAATAAAACTAGGGTAGTCCACTACAAACCCTAGAAATACTCTTATGTCCTTTAGCAAGCTTCAACAAGATGACTACAAGGGAAGGTAGTCCACTACAAACCTTCCTAGGGTTTCAATGACAAGGTTTATTCAAGAAAAATACAAGATAACATGCAATATCACCTCTTTGATAAGACATTCACTTAATACATCAAGAAATAAACCATCATAGACTTAAGAAGAGCACTTCCTAGATAAATCAATGATCACCATGAAAACCGTAGCCAAGAAATCATCCATCAAACTTGAAAAGCATCCACAAGATCATCTCCAAGGGAAGGTGCATAAGTCATCCATAGTGAAAAGAGAAGTAAAGAAGACAAGTGTAGTAGTGATTCTCCATAAGTTGTGTTATGATTTACAAAAAGTAGTGCTCCTTCTATATATGAGGAAGCCAAGCACTTCATCTCTCTAAGAATCCCCTAAAACATAAGAATCCATGATACAAGGTGGATAGGTCTTAGGCTCACCCCCAAAATGCTTCCAAAATAAAGATACAATGCTAAAACATTGCCCTCCTAAAATGCCACACATGTGGGTGTAGGAAGCTCCCAAAGGGTTACATCATCCTCCAATGGGGTACAAAACCTCCAAAAGTAATGTCTCTCCCGAAAAGGTGAAAAGCATCATCAAAAGTCATGCATTCTCATCAAGAAGGTCACATCCCATCATCAAAAGGTGTCAACTCATCAGCATAAGTGCTAGGTTGGTTGAAGGATATCTCCATAATACTCAAGGGTGACGTCATCCTCTAGATATGCAACATCCAAGGTGAAAGTGACAACATCATTAAGGAGGAGGGCTACATCACCTCTCCAAAGACGTATACCATCATCATCACCTGCAACATCATCAATCCAAGCCACAACGTCCTCAAAGGGTACATGACATCATCAAGGGCTTTGTTGACCACCTATTTCAACTAGGTGTCAACTTCATGTATCATGAAAATATGTACTTGGTGGTACGACAAGTTTGAAGACTTATGGCTCAGCAAGGCATCTTTGCCCCCGACACTTCTTTCTGTGTACATGCAATGTCCACTCCCCTGTGTGGGATAATTTTGTAATATGTTAGCATGGGTCAAATAATTTAGTTGCCTAGGAATTTATCATTAAGGAAGTCCTTTCATCGAGAGTTTTTTTTCCTCCAGTAATTAATCTTGTTCTTCAGTGATTTTAATTACTCTTGAGTTTTTCACTCAACAATCCTCCAAAGTGGTGAAAGACATTCTAATGATCGAGCCCAGTGGGTGACTAAGGTCTAGAAGTGTTGTAAATGACCATGCTAGACATTTCTTAGACTCTTGCGAAATTCCGTTAGGTTTTGATAGGATTTTTTTAATAATTAAAATTTTCCATAAATTGGAAATTTTAATTATTTTTATGAAAAATGTAAAAATTTGGTCCTTATGGATTTTGTATAGGGGTGTGAGTACTCAAATCAAATGGCTTATGAACCCTACACCCTTGGACCAAGTTTCAGCTCAATTGAACAAGTTTTGCTAGGTCATTTTCCATGAGGAATCCAAGTCAATCAAAAGTCAGCAAATAATTGGCTAAGTTAAAAAAGCCAAAAATTGTAAAAGTGTTTAAAGTCAAGAAAAGAAGTGGGGAAATGTTTTCTAATGTATTTCCTAAGTTGGAAAAGTAAAAATCCACTTAGAAGAACCCCCCATGACAAGTCAAAAGGGGTTTTTCCCCGTCACATCTCACCCCTCAAACCCTAACTCACTACCAAAACCCTAAAAGTGCTCCCTCCTTGACTTGTTCTCTCTCTCTTGGATGGGTGACAATTGTAACTCATCCAAGAGGGGTCTCTCCTCTCTCCCTCATTTAAAAGGAAGCCCTCTCCTCATTTTGACATGAAGTTTTCACAGTAACTCCAATCTACCAAAATCTCTCCCCACTCTGTCTCATTCTCTCCCATTTTTCTCTTGTAATTTTGGTGCCATTTGGTAACCTTTCTTGGAGCAATAAAGTGAAGGTTTGGAGGATCTCTTGGTGTTCTTGGTGCATTCTTGGTGTTTTTGGCTACTCTTGTATGGTATTTTCTCTTAGTGGGGTAATATTGCAAAGTTTTGTTTATTTTTTATTCACATTGTTTTACTTGAAGAACCCTAAGCAAAGTTTTTTGCTAGGGATAAACTTGTAGTAGTATTGCTATAGGTTTATGCGATTTGTTTTTATTAGTGTTTGCAAAGTATTTTGTAGGCCTTTTAAAAGATCTCACCTTCTTGCCTCATTGTGTAGCAAGCGTTTACAGATTTGCAGGTTGCCAAAGCTTGGAGGAGGAACTCCAAAGGCTTCATTTTACTTCTATTTACTTATTTTTTGCTTACATAATCACTTAAATCTTGCTAAAAAATCAATTTTCAAGTTCATATTTTTTCTGTAACTATTTATGTACATATGCTAACATAAAACTAACATTTTGTGGTGATTTTTAGCATTTTCCCTCAAACTTTGTTTGTTGTTTTATGCAGGTTTTCACCATTAAAAAATTAGGTGTTGCCCAAAATTGGCCACTAAAAACTCAAGAGAACATCAATAAGCTTTGGTGCAAAGCCCTTCTCTCTCTCTCACTTTCTAAAGCTATTGTAAGCAGCCCAAGAGACTCCACTAAAAACTCAAGAGAGCATCAATAAGCTTTGGTGCAAAGCTCTTCTCTCTCTCTCTCACTTTCTAAAGCTATTGTAAGCAGTCCAAGAGAGTCTCTTGGGCTTGCACTTTCTATTTCTTTCCAAGTTTAAAATCTGTAACAATTTTAATAATTTTTTGCCCACACTTTGCATTGTGCTTGGCTCTGTCATCCTTGCAAAATCATACCAGCTAGGATTAGAAATAATTTTCTGAATTTTTCTTTAGTTAACTTTGTCCACCTTTTCCACAAAATTGGAAGGCTTTGTCCTCTACCTTGTGCCAAAGTAGTGTGGTTAATTTGTTTTAAATTAATTAATTTTTGTTTGCCCACACCTTGCATGTAAGTGGCTATGTCATCCTGCAAAATCGTGTTGGCTACTGTTTAAAGTTTCCTTTTATTTTGCAAAGTAAAGAAAATTTACCCCGCCTTTGCCCCATATTCCCTCCCCTTGCCACTTTGTGGAACTTGTGTAAGAAGAAAGGGCAAAGGATTGAGTGGTGAAGATTTTCCAGGTCCTAACAAGCTGCAAACTAAGTCTGTCTTTGACCTCAAGTTGGCTCTAAGTTTCAACTCTCTAACAATGGCTTGTTGTTTTATGACAACAAACTTTTCAGTAACTTCTTCGCTGTTCCGTTACAGTTACATAGGCCAAATGGGTGCTCTAGCATGTAGTTTTGTCACAAGATGTTAGCACATGCATACCATAAGCTATATAACACACCTAGAGATCTTTTCATAAGCTATATAACACACCTAGAGATCTTTTAGAGCTGAAATAATGTTGTTCTAAACACTAACATACATGAAAATGAACACAGACATTTTTGGTCAACATGACCCTAGATAAAAACCCCTCAGGGAAAACTTGTTTGGAATGGAAGTATATATATGTGGAAAATAGAAGGTGGAATACAACAAGTACATGAAACAAATGAACCGGATACAATAGTAGCTTGTCTCAAGCTGTAACACAAGACCAAGAGTTAGAGATGTGCCCAAGAGTTAGAGATGTGCCCAAGCATGGTGCGCCCTCCTCAAAAATAGCTCTATCCTCTGAAATGAAGCGCCCTTGCTCGTTGAAGCTCTGATGGAGAAACCCTTGCACCACAATGTGCTCTCGTGTGTTGCCTCTCCACTGAAATTGTCCTCAAAGAAATCTGACCACTACAAGACCTCCCTACTAGTTGTGCGCACTCCTCCTCAAGTGCGCACTCCTCCTAGCAAGAATAACCTCCACAAATAAGCTGGGCCCTAAGCCTTCATAAGCCCTCCAGTAAAGGAGGCGCCCAAGCTCTCCTCTCCCAATGCTTCCATTCTCATCCTCTTGCCCTTCTCCAAACTCCTTTGGTGAACATACAAGTGAATGAATGAGCTTCCTTTGCCCCTTGCGCCCTCCTTAAGGATGCATAAGGAAACCTAGTAAATGAGTGGATGAGATCATCTCATCTCATCTTAAGTCAATGATTGAGATCATCTCAAGTAAATCTCAACTCAAAACCCACTTTACTTAAGTTTCCATAGTTTCACTTTATGTCCCTCAATTCACCCACATGGCACAAAGTGAATTAATTGTCATTTTAGGCTAAAATGACCAAATTTCACTTTTGACTTATATCTCCTAAGTCAAAGTGAAATTAGACATAAAGTACATAGTACAAGGTACAAATACTTCCCACATGTGTTTAGAAGCTCACAAACACAAGGGGACCACTTTCCAAGGTACCCAAATCTCAACAC
>CBVK0104400034.1:3066-17118 GCA_900067695.1 Picea abies
GTTTCACCTACTCATTGTAGTTTGGGTTCATCCTATACAATGTTTACTTTATCAACCAATCCTCTTGCTTCAATTTAATATTCATTTCACCAATTTTTCCAACCACACATTTCATCTTTGTAAAAATGCATGGGAATTGATTGATATATTTGTAAAGTATAGCTACAATATATGCAACCCTATGCTCATCCTAGTAATCCCCCACTACCACAAGTTTTGTCTCATACTCAATCAAAATATTAACTTGCTTCGTCCATAGCGACCAATATTAATACATTGGACTACTAGTGTCCCATATATCCTAAACTATGCAACGGATTTTTATTTCCTTGAACTGTATATGTTGGAGTTTCTCTATGGGATCGACATCTGCATAATCTTCCTCTGTCGGGTCACTTTCACAGGGTTCCCCTCTACAACGTAGAATTCTATAGGTTCCTCTTCTAAAAAACCTAGGGTTATACACTAAGGGTGCTCTATCTATGAAAAAAACTAAATGTGTTGAATTACCCTTAAACATGTTGCATCCTCCCCACAAAGTTGGAAAGTGGCATATAAATTTTCCCACAGTTTCAACAAAAACTGCATCTACTAACACATTTATGCTTATAGATACCAGTTCCATGACAATGACTCTAAAGTGTGTAAAAAATTATCCACCCATTTCTAAAGTGGATCCTCTTGTGCCATCGATTTCTTCTCACAATTATCCACATGTTCGAGTGGGTCAAACATTCCACTAAACTGCAGAGGCAAGCCGACAGGGTTGGACTTGGAAAATTTTTGGTAAATCCCTTATGTATAGTAGGAAGTGAGTTTGCAACACCTCTATCATAAATCCCAAGAATGAAAAACACTCTTATGTGTCACCCACCATTGCAATAGGGTGTCTGCTAAATAAATATCCAACATTGTAATCCTCTGCATGGGCATGATTTGTTCCTGTACTTGGGACAAAAATTCCATTGCTTCAATCTTGTTGTCAAAATTCAATGGGTACTTCAAATATACACTAATAAACCTACATACTCACTGTGATGCACACTAGTCATAGTCTACACTCTGCCACTAATTAAAGGAAGCTTCTGAATATGGTATGAACGGGCATACATTGCACCAACTTAACTTGTCATCAAATGTAGGGTTTATGTAATCCTCTTAGTTCCCAATAATAAAGTTACATAACCTATATAACACACCTTCATCCAAAGCTTCCTGCATAAGTTCCACAAAGTAGTCATCTAATGTTGGGTTCAATGGATAAATGACTCTACGATCTTATTTCTCAAATGACAACTATCTCTACTTCAAGTTCATGATAACATTATAATCAAAAGCTCAATCGATCCCTAGTAGTGCATGGTAGGGTTATATTGAACAAGAAACAAGTTCCCCATACCTTTTTTGTCTTTTTCACATGACAAAGGAAAAAAAAGGGTTGTCCCCACCACACAAGACCGACCCCCCATTTATCTTGTTTTTGTTTTTTCCTTTGAATCCTAGAAGACTAGCTTTTTAGGCTTAGTATCATGACTTCAAAAATTTTCACTTTACGAAAATCCCTAGCTCTTTTCAGGATTCCATGAAGTTTAATTTTTTTTTTTTAAATCCTTAGATCTAACTTTCACTAAGCAAATTCATTGTATCATAGCTTTGAAATTTTGTTAGATCGCGATGTGTCACAATTTTGAAAATTTTCCAAACCCTACAACATATCACAACCAAAATCATTTTAAGTATTATAAAACACAAAAGTCGAAAAGTTTGATGTCTGCGATAGAATCAACCTCTACAAGGGAAAGGTTAAATAAATCAGAACTTCATGAAATTTTTCAAAGTTACAACATTTCACAACTTAGAAAATTTTCTTTCCTATGACATTTCTCAATATCGAAGAATTTGTTTCTTACAACTCTTCACAAATTTCAAATTTTTATTCTGTGAAATATATTGTGACTTTAAAAATTTTCTTCCATGCGACACATCACAAGGGAAAATAATTTCTCTAATGACATATGAAATGCCTAGAAATTTTCATTCACGCAAGACATTAAGAACAAATAAAATTTATCCATGCGAGATATTGCAACACTAAAGCTTTCCCTCATGCGATATATCCCAAAGCCACAAAAATTATAAGAAAACAACAAACCACAACTTCTCAAAGTATTTCCGAATGTGCCATAGACGAAGGGACTTTTTGAAAAGGGTAAAAAGGTGGAAAAAGGTCACACTTTCTTTATAAAAAGCGACATAGGCTTGTTTTATTTTATTCCATTTGCTCACAATTGGTCTCGAGCATGATATCATTGATCATGTCACCAAGTGCCATGAATTATTTTTAGCCCATCACAATAAAGAGATCTTCAGCCACCAAGCACTTGTCTACTACCATTTGTCATCCATTTTAGGTAAGCATGACACCCCATAGTGGAATTTTATTTTTCTTTTCTTCCAAATTATCATTTGTGATTGGGGTTCCTTATTGTTTTTTGTGTATCACATAGTCATTTTGAAATAATTAAATAATTAATTAAAAAAATAGAAAAGGATAATCTTCCCCATTGAAGACAACATTAGAGATTCGAACACTTTCGATCTTGACCAAACAAAATTGCTTCATAGGGAATCAAATAAGTACCCAAGCCGTAAGTCCTATAACGACTTGGATTTAACAAGATGGTCACTGAATAAAACTAGAAAATAGATAGGAAATTGGGTAGGATGAGGCAACTGGTGGGTGCAGTGAGAAACCCTCAAATGGGATATAAAATTTCTGGAAACTACACCTTGAAAACTGTTTTGGGTAAACTTGGGGCAATCAGGTTATGCTTTCTTTCCTAAGTCACAAGGGTCAACCATGATAGTTAGGAGGATGTCCACCTATTCCTAATATTAAGTATAATAAATGAAGAATTTGTGTAGGTGTGCTTGCTTGAGGTGAGATAATCTTACTCATACAAGTTTCCAATGATTAAGTAGGCTATGACCTATGATACAATAACAAAGAATCGAACCTCTCCTTCCATTTTGACTATAAAAGCACAGAAGTGATTGTATAAGTGAGATCGAAAATATTTGAGAATGAAACTTAGAAGGAATACAAGAATTGATAAAGTTAAGAAATAACCCATTTATTTTGGTTGGCCCTTAGTGAACCATCCCACTGTCCTATTCATTTTTAGGGGATCCAATGTTCCACCTTTTTCCAAACGCACCACGTATTGAACCAAATTGATATAGAACATATCATATTGGTAGATGTGGAGATTCATTTTGTTTTCACCCTATCCATGATGAAATTTCAACATAGATAATGATTCAGGATATACGTTCACCACTATCCACTCAATTTTCTCATTATGACTTTTTCCTTTGGCCCAAGACTTGAGATGTTCAATCCATAGGCTGAATAGTGAACACAAATGAAATATATGGATAAAATATTTGGAATGCACTGGAAATTATCAACATTAAAATATATGAAATCTCTTCTCTGAGAAGCATACCCCCCCCATTTTAATTTCAAGAGAAGAATCTTTCCTCATAATAAGCATATTGTTTTGATTTTTGTATCTAACTCCACTAATGTGCCCTGTTTTTTAAATGGATGAGTTACATGATATAGATATGGAATAAAAAACATCAAGGAAGCAAAAGGACACAATGATTGAGCTCATTCCTAATGGGGAAGAATTCTTAGAGCTTGGTACAAAAGTGGGTATTCCTGAACCTGTATATGTAAATACTCAATGTAGTATGGATGTGGGAACTATATACAAATGGGGTGACTTATACTATATGCTCAAGGAAGTGACCTTCCAAAAACTTCCTCTACATCTGGGTGAGGAAAATCCAATTTTTTTTATTTACCAACAGATTAAGCAATTGTAACTACATAAGGTTGCAACTAGGCTTGCGATGTTCCCCTATGTTGAAGTCATCTCATGGATTATCAACAAGGTAGATATAAAAAAATGTTTAGGAACATTGTTGGGAACACTATTGAGTCATTTGATCCCTCAACTCTTGATTTTTTATACAAGTTCCCTCAACCTATTGGATACATCACTAAGGAATGGATGCTACAATTTCCTATGAATTGCAGGGATTTCCTAAAAAGTTTGTGGGTCAACCCTAAATAATTCAGAGGTAGAATACCCAGGAATTATCCCACCAAGGAATTGAGAACACCTTTCAAGATCATTGTAGCTCTAATCAACAAGATATATGGAGAAGAAGATGCTACCCAATTCAGGGAATCCTAGGTGCTAATGATCTATGTTATTACCGAGACATGCATCATTTTCAACATTTTTCATGTCTTCTTATCTAGTTGATGATGCCTACCTAATAAACAACTTACCAGGGATGGGATGGAAGTGGCAATGAACTGAACCACCTATATATGTCTATTGATAGATTTTATGGGAGAATTGCTTCAAATTACATTACACAAATATCTGTGAGCAGTTCATAACTCCTATGTATTTAAAAATATTTTGTGAGCATGCAAGATACATGATAGAAAAGGCCATGCAAGAAATTGGTGAAGTAGGTGACTGGTATGCCACTGATAGGGGAATTTATATTAGAATTTTTGGAGCCACCAAAGCTCCCCATATATTTCCCAAATTCATGTCTGACAAGCTTGCCTTACAAGAACTAGCATACAAAATTTTTCTACATGGATTTGGAGCATCACTTGCTCTTGAAAAGAAAGCATTGTGGCCTCAATTACCCTTCCATGTAAGGGCTTATGGATTCAAGGATGTCAAGGAAGTATTTTCAAAGGATGAATCCCTAATCACCTTCCTTTTTTGATAAGAAAGGTTCATAACGCACGACTCCCTGAATATAGTCAACCACCATTCCCATGCATGTAAATATAGATGGCACTGCCAAAATAAAGTGTGGAAAGAAGAAGAAGTTCATAGAAGACCCACATATTTGGATGAAGTAGATTTCAAAATAGGAAGTAGTAGTAAAGCAAGCAAATTAAAAAAGAAGGAACAAATGGAGAGGGAAATAGTAGAGAAATAAAGAGCATAAAAGGAGATAATTGCAAGAGAAGCAAAAAAACTAGAAAACAAATGTCTAGATAAAGAAGTTGAAGTATTAATGTTGCAAAAAGAGGTCGAGGAAAGGAAAAGTATTGAATACTTAAGATTGATAAAAGAAGAAGAAGCGAGAAAAAAGGGGGAAGACGAAGAAAATAAAAGAGAAGAGGAGGCCCAAGGTTAAGGAGCCATGAGAATTATGCCTTATGAAACTACATGCAACACCCTAGGTGCATTCATCATAGAGGGACATTTCCCTTTGGGAGAGATTGAATTGGGGTAATTCACCCCTTCTAGGTTGGATGCATTCATAATTCTTGATTCTTTTTTTTTTATAAGACCAAGGGTGGAGTTGTAAAACAATCATACAAGAAACTTAAGCTACAAAGAGTTATTTAACTCATGGTTACCATTGAGTCACAACTAATGGTAGACACAAGAATTGATTCGGTCACTATAACATCTACAAGTGTTTCCTTCTCACAAGATTCAGAGTTTAATATTTGAAATATAAAAAAGGAGATAAAATAATATAAGCTAAAGGTTAGAAAGATGAAGCAAGAAGTAGAAAAATATAAAGTAGACATGATTGGCTTAGCTAAGTTCAAGGATTGCGTCTTTGAACTCCAAGAGGAGCTTAGTACTGTCCAAAAGAAAATGTAAACTAATATGAAAGAGTTCCAAGATCATGCCACCCAATTTCTTACTAACCTTGAAAATTTCAAAGACAAGAAGGTGGTACTATATGGAGTGAAAATCAACATGGATGAGATTTAAAAATGGCAGGTAGAAGAAAAGGATGCTCCATAAGACTTTCCATAAATGAAAAAAAAGGAAAATTAGCTAAATGATGCAACTCTACCAAATTGTCAAGTAACAAGTACAACACTAGAGAAATACATTACTGTCTTTGTGAATAATTGCTAATGTTTACACCTTGTTGTTGAAAAGGTAATTGAAAGATGCCACCTGCCATTACTTGGAGACATGGGTACACCAAGACTAATGAAGACATCCTAAACAAATTGTAGGAAAACATAAGAAAAAAAGAAAGTGGAATTGGAGTGACTCCAAATATTACCAAGGAAACCCTAAATGAATACATTGTTGGCCCATCCAAAGAGATACATTTAATCACGTCTTTCCTAAGCACGTTGAAGAGAGAAATGGGGCCCATTCCTAGAGAACTAATATCTTATGAAGTTTCCTTTGAGGAATTATTTCTTAGACATATCCCAGGAATCTCATCAAAACATGAAGTGCGAGCCACTTATGTTCAATGTTATCCCTTGAGATGTTCCAATATATTTTTGGAACGATGCTGAGGCACCCCAAGGGCCAAGAATCATGATGAATCTTCAGGTTAGATTTGCGATAAAATAATTGTGCAGTATTACTGAAGTTTTCCTCTCTCTCTCTCTCTCTCTCTCTCTCTCTCTCTCTCTCTTTGAAACTATAGGACCTCAAACATTCTCAGTTTTCCTCTCTCTCTCTCTCTCTCTCTCTCTCTCTCTCTCTCTCTTTGAAACTATAGGACCTCAAACATTCTCAGCTCAAATGAAAAATGATCTCAACTATTAGAGGCATATGTCGACGAGTATTTTAGAAAATCAAGCTTAAAAGGGAGACAAAATGGTGGATTAGAGGAAAGAAAAAAATAAATATACATGACACCACTCATAATGAATCTTGTAGCCTGTGTGAAATGGATAGTGTGCTGATAAATTAATGGTTCAACAACTCTAAAAAGTGTAAACAAATCAATAAACATATGCTTCAAACACTTTACACCTTCATACACTCAAATACATGGAGGTAACCTCTACATATCATTTAAATGCACAAATAAATGGAAATAAATGGTCATACATTAAGAGGAAATCACTTCTATATCATAACTAGACATCAAATGGTCATACATTAAGAGGAAATCACTTCTATATCATAACTAGACATCATACAATAACACTGAATATGAGGAATCACATGCTGTCTGAGATTTTATAAATCAGATTTAATACAAGAAAAGAAAGAATGGGAGGAGATTCTTTATAAGAACACATATACAATAGAATGAGGACTTACAGGATGAAACTTAAACATAGGGGACGAATCTTTGCATGTTTGTTGCATTTATCAAGTGAATTTTCTCAAGGTATCTCTGTGGTCAAACAACTCTGGTTCAAGAAGCTCTTTAACTCCCCAAAGTGTTGACCTTGACAATGGGCACCTACATTCTCTTTTATTCCTCTCTCTCAAGCCCTAAACTACTTCTTGAAACCACTTCCAAATTCTTGAAACTGTTTCCTGCTTCTTGATTCTTGGATGGTTTCTCTTTTGGTCAAAATTAATTACTTTTACCTATATGAATTCTGTTGTGCTGAGATTGTGGGGTAGATGGAAACCTACAGGATGAAATATTTGTCATGCCCTGCTCATTAGAAATATTTTTAATCTTTTTACTTTTTTCTGGAAGCTAAAAATCTCAACTGCACAGATCACATGACTCAATAGTCGTTAGATCAATTTCGATGAGTAATCTATGTCGTCTATCGAAGGCACACCCATCGAAGCTATCGAGGTTTGAAAAATAATAAAACACAACAACAATAAGATCAAATTGATTGTATTTGGACTGTTCATCGGATTTGTAATGATATTTGGACCGTTGATCAGTCCCACTTGAAAAATGTATGAGAGCATATCAAGACCATCCACTGTAGGTGCCCCATCAGAGTGGTCGGGGCATGGTATTCCAACATGACACCGATGAGGGAACTTTGAGAGAAAATATCAATCGTTGATCTGGATATGCCAGGGGAAGTCCGAAGAAACATGAGGGTTATCCATCTGGCTCGACCAAGAACCCAAAAATCAAGTAGATAAACAAATAATATTACACTGACGTCACCCTGGAAACGTGGCACCTTCTCACTGGTTCATGCTGGCAGACAGGTGTGACATGTATCACCTTCTTTTGATGTTTCAGCCTGTGTATTTGGTGGGTTCCACTGGTCCACATAGTAGCTTCTGATTGGCTTTGATAGTGTTGTGATAGCAGGTAGACATGACACCTAGACGAGAGGATTTGATACCTCAGAGATGATTTGGGTCGTTGATTTTCCCCACTTTGAAAAAGGTCCTAGAGTAGATCTAGACCATCCATCAAATATGTACATCGAAGTAGTCAAGGTATAGAATTCAAACACGACTCTGATGAGGGGACTCTGAGAGTAAATCTAAACTATTAATCTGGAGTTGCACAGGGAGATCCGATGACACACGAGAGTCGTCGATCTGGCTTGACCCAAAACCCAAAAATGGCTAAGGAAACAATGGTAAGGCTGATATCATCATGAATGCATGGAACATTTCTATTGGTCCTCATTGGAGTTGATGTGGCAGGGAAACATGTCACATGTCACCAATATTTGATATACTTTGGGACGCCTTTGATGGGTTCCACTTGTCCACGTGGAAAGTTCTGATTGGTATGATAAGTGCCTTGCTGACAGTGACTTCATGCATACATCACAAATGAAATGCATCCATTCAACATTACTTTGCATAGGAAAGAATATATGATGGATCCCGAACCATTGGTCTAACTCTCCTTCACCAAATCTGAATGGTCCTTTGGAGGTGTGACCATTGAAGCTATCCAGAGCCAGGACTCATGAGGAACTCCGACGACCATCAACATGGAGCTACATATAATATTGGATCTGGACCATCGATCAGAGGAACAATATATCAAATGATATCCATTGATCTCTTCATGGGAAAAAATTAAAATCGGCTAAGGCATAACCATTATCACTCTGACACTAGATTAGACAAGTGGTGGCTTTCTATTGGCTAGAAATGATGCTGACATGGCAAGCTAACCTGACATGTGTCACCCAGATTCAAAATATTTACCTATGTATGTGGCAGGTTCCATGTGTCCATGTGGAAGCCTCCGATTAGGTCCGACGGTGCTCTATTGGTAGGCTGACATGACATCTTGTCGAGAGCCTGTGAGATTTGAGATCAGAACTTGACCGTTGATTGGGGGTGCACTTACTTAAATTTGGGCCATTGATCAGAGGTGTCTCATTAGAGTGGTATAGAATATATGTTCCAAGATGAATTTGATGGGGAACTTCGACAACCATTGATCTAAAAGGTCGAATGCATGATGTGATAGAAGTCGTCAATCCTTCAAGGTCTGAAAAAATTCCGAATTGTTGGTGCTTAGTTTTTTAGGTTGTGTTCTTGTGGTAAGCCTCTGGGATATTGGCGCTTAAGCATCATTTGGGGTGCAGTAAGACCCTTTTGACATAAGCACCTGAGGGCTTGAATATACCTTAGGCATAAAGTGGCATATATTTTCTGTTGTTTTCTTCCATCTGACTTGGAATAATTTTACTCTAGACTGCAGAGAGGCTTTGGAAGCTCGACTCTCTACTGCTAACTCATCTTATCTCAACCTTATAACTTTAGACATCCTTCATTTGATGGCCAATTTTTTTTTTTTACTAACATTAGGCTCCAACGGGGACAACATACCCCTATGGTTTGCTGAGAATCCTATACCAAGTTCATTCTTCTATTGGGTTATGGAGTCCACCTCAAAAGATACATCTCCTTCAGACCTACAAATTAATTTAATATGTGACACACAAAATTATCAACAACTAATATTGTTAGAATCCTATCTAATTGCCGAAGTACGAACTGTTGAATGAAGTAAAATTAAAACAAACTCTACCGGCTGAAAACAAATACTTGACCACAAGCTTATTTATGTACATAAATTTCCTACTCTAATTAGTTGATCCAATTTGATCAAGTGAAATTATACTTCCAATGATACCAGGCAAGTTCCTTACTACATAGCTGAACTTCTCACATATACCTTTGCAAAATAAGGACAAGAAAAAGTGGAAGCCACAACATGATATGATTGTGATTTTTTTTCTTATGATTTGAAAATGTTTTCATTGTATATATTAAGTCATTTGAGATATTGGATAATGAAAACTCCAACCAAAATGCGATTGGATTATGAAAAGTATGAGAAAAAACAATTTTCTCAACAAAAATTGAGATTTATTCTTCATGAAAGAGTTGAATGAACTGCTCCAGGATACTCTTTGATTTCTTTGCTCATGATTCTGATGAAGAAAAATGAGGAAGTACAAAAGCTTCATCATATTGAAAAATTTCCACTGGTCCTTATTCACCATTGTTAAGATCTGTATCTTTAAGACCAAATGAAAATTATTCATCTATCTGAAATCCTTCATTAGAGCCCTCATAACTATCATAAACTAGTGCACTAATAACATTTTTGGGAGAATCCACTTTAGAGGCATGCTCCTCAATACCAACCTTTGATTTTGTATCTTGATGGTCAAATATGAACATATTTTTGTTTTAAATTGTTCTGAATGATGATGCAAAAATATGCACATCTTCTTCATCTTTATATTCATCAAAAACATGATCCGTGTTGTAGAATCCAATATGAGTATATTTCTCATGAAACAACCCTTGAGTAGCAGATAGATCATAAAAAACAAGGGGAAATACCTCACCGATGATGTTACCTTGAAATAGATTTACATAATTTTCAGCAACAAAATCTTGATTTTGATAAATAGGTGTGAAAGAAAACATGGTCTCTTCTTGAAAATCCTCATGAATATATCTATCAATGTGTTGAGCACTCAACAAACCCCAAAAGTATTTGCAAAATATTTTTCATTTTGGGTACCACTTTTCATTTTTCTAAGTTAGAGTCTGTATCATGGATGAATGGATTTTCTCTCTTTTATGTCATTAGACCTCATCATTGGCCATTTTGTTTCATTTTGATAGATTGAACTTTTCTCTAAGTAACAATGCATGATAGGCCTGAAAGGTACACGGTTTAAAACTTTTAGCAATCATCGATCGACGAAATTTAGCCTATAATATAGTATTTTAACATCACTGATACCTTTGGTGTTGGCAAGTTTTGAGAGGTAAATCACAAATAGAATAAACTTCCATCGCCAATTGCCGATCGCCGACACATCTTCAGTGTCGACATAAGTCGTGCGACAAAATTGAATTTTTTTTTTCAGTTTAACGCTTTGCCGATCCTCGATCCTCGTTACAATGTCGATGTCATTAGAGCATGGTGCAAAAATCAAAATTATGTCTAAAGGAAATCGTCGATGCCGAAGGAATGTTTCCCACGAAAAGGTCAAAATCAACTGCCGCATGTATTTTCCATGTAAGCAGTTCGTACGACGCAACCTATTTTACCTTGATGTTCCCCACGTCATGTCTATATCTCCAAGTCAACTTTTCCATGTCAACATTGTATGAAGTTTTGGGTTGGCATCAAAGTTTTCAACTAAAGGTATATAAAAAAAAGAAAATGTTAAAGAAAAGCGCCAATGCCAATCCACTCATTTTGTATCGATAGACTATTAGGACATCATAAAACGAGGGTTTTCATCAAACCTTCCACATTCTACATCAGGGATCTTGGCCACTCTACGTTTTGTTTCTATTTCAAGATCCTGCCTTTTCCCCCTGATGTCGATCATACCAGTGTTGAAAATATGAGAAGGGCTGATAGTTTGATGGGATACTTTTGACAGGGATAATATCAGATTTTGTTATTTAAGAGCCCAATTAATGTTTTGATCATCCCACATTACTATCCCACGCACCTACTAAACATTAGAAGTTTGAATCAACCGATGAACTACAAAGTAACCTGCTCCTGTGCCACTAGTTTGCATTGCATTTAATCCCGAGCGTGGTTCAGATTTAGTGATGGATTGTGCATGGCACATTTACAACCTTGAATTGAATAAATGATGTGACAAGGTAAGTATTCTCTCCATTAAAATTATAAATAAATATTCAAACATGCCATTTTGTGCACAAATATTTTATTCCTCGGAGCAGTCGAAGGAGCGAGAGAGCATGTCAAGGAGCTTACAACCGATCTTTAACTCTAAACCATGTCAATCTTGCGAAAGGAAGAGGTATGCATTGTCTTCATCATTTCTACATTTGCAATTGCATCCATAGTACTTTTATAGGTTGGTATCTCACTCTGTCTATTTGCAGAAAATGCCTCCAAGAAATTCGACAACTAGGTGCTCACTAAGGACGCCTAAACTAAAGGAACCAAAGGTTCGGGAAGGATCTATGCCGAGTTATGAAAGGGAGTTGGATTTCACCTCAAATATGGAATCATTTATCGACACATTCACCAAGAAGCAGTTTATCTAGCCTCCAACATTCAACAACATAGAAGCAACCACAAGTTCTAAAGTGGTGCTCCCGCATTGGGGAAACCTGTACAAAAAAATTAGTCAGGAGGAATACCCTGAGTTCATGCCTCATAGAAATACATATGTCCGAATATTGGATGATGAGGTGTTTCCAAACATTGAGAGGCTACTTTTCTAAAATTTTGTAATAGAACTACTTCTGTGCAAGTTTATTAATTAAGAAGTTTTGTTTAGAACCAAAGACACTTCTATCATCTAAGGCCTAAATCTATTTAGACTGAGAAGGATTATCGTTGTCTTCGGATTCAATATTTTTCGCTTTGTTGAGTAAGAGTTGTTGTACCTGTATTTAAAGTTATATTATGATGTTGTAACACTTCTTTTATTCTAATTGGTGACTAGAAACAAATTGTGTTAACCTGTGATTGATGATAGAGTTTTGGAAATTAATTTTCTTGCCCTAACTTTTGATCACATGTCTGCTTCTTATCTTTAACTATTATCTCAAACAATGTTGAATTTCCACTAATTAAAAATGGTATTAATTCTAGTTTGAAGTTGTTTAGATATTCTTCATTTGCATGCTAGGGTAAAGGTTATCCTGAACCTAGCCTTCCCCCAAAAACACATAGTTAGCTTCTCTCTGTCATCTAGTTTAGAGTTTTATCCTCCTTTTGTTTTAACGTCAGAAAAAGAACCAAAAAGGAGAACTTCCTAGCCTAAGGAGAAGTATTAAAAGAAAATACATATCTGTCAGTCACAATTAAATCCCATCAATAAACCCAGTCAGATCATGAATCTGAAGAACCTTACCACTCATCAAACAATTACGATTCTAATTGGGCCTCTCAGGAGGGTTTGGTTCCTTCTGTTGAGTTAAAGGGATATCAAACCCCTCTATAAATTTGTTGAAACTGCATATAATAGATCTAGCTAAACAATAATACACACATTTGCCCTAAAATATAGGAGACTGGATAATGACTAATTATGACTAATAAACAAGAAAAAACCTTAGGAAAAAGAAATACTAGGTGTGTGTGAAGTAACTCCAACACCCCCCCTGAACATCACTACGGTGAAAATAAAGAATGGGTCCCAACAACGCGACCATGTTAGGTGCCCAAATATAAGAGATACACTGAAAATAATGTGAGGAAAGATGGAAAAAATCATGGGAAAAAAACCCCCCTCAAGGTACAATGTATGTAAAAAGAATAACTACAATTGCTAGGCAATTGTGTCCTTCGCTCCAAGACGACTTTGCAGAGAATGGAACTTCTGCTCAGTGAAGGTCTTGGTGAAGATGTCTACCGTCTGTTCTCTTGAAGGATAGAACTATAAGTCGATGATCCCCTCATTTACTAAGTCCCAGATGTAGTGCATGTGGATATTGAAGTGCTTCGTCCACTACCTCTGAACTGGATCTTTACAGAACTTCAGAGTGCTCTGGTTGTCACACCATATGACGATCGACCGATGAAACTGAATGCCCAAATCAGTGAGAAAATGTTGTAGCCACATAGCCTGGATGGTTATGTTAACTACCCCTCTGTACTCTGCCTTGACTGAAGATAGAGAAATGATGACTTGCTTCTTGCTTGACCAATATATAGGCCCGGAACCAAGACTAAGTGAGTAACTAGATGTGGAATTTTGATCATTTCTATCGCCAACCTAGTCAGAATCAGTAAAACTGATGAGATCTA